>MU694101.1:96283-127447 GCA_026770625.1 Nicotiana glauca | reverse complement strand
GGCGTCGTTTGGTTGTGAGGCTGGGTTGGGCGAGATGGATCAATATTTGGGCCTGGTCTGTATTTGTTGTTTGGGCTAAACTTTTATGTATTTATTTGGATGTTTTGTATTGTTTTATTTATTTTCAAGTGTATTTATTTTATTATTTTCATGTAATTATTATTTATATTTTATTTTATTATTATTATTATTATTTATTTATTTTCCAATTTTCCTAGTATTTGTTCTATAATTTTTAATGGCGTTTTCCTAATTAATTCCCTTTTTATCTTCATTCATCCAATTAACCAACACTGGTGTTTCACACGAGTCACAAATATTGTAACCAAAAGTTATTTATTTTGATTTTGGAATTCTTTTACTTGGGGTAAAAATCACGTGCTCACAGTTAATGATTTTCAAACAAATGGTTTTGAGCTTTATGCTCGGGTTGAGAGTGAAATTGGTCGGGCTTGCCTAGCAGTTGTGTTGGGCGCCATCACGACCAGATTTGGGGTCGTGACAATGGGGTATTGCTAGGTGGATGGCATATTGGTTATGTTCTTTTGGGTTTTGTGTGGTGTTATTTCATTTGCTTCACCGTGGTTATGGCGAATTACTTTTGGTACTAAACATCAAATTGCGCGTGGTTGATGATTTTGAGCATGGTGACTTGAGGTGTCTCATGTGGACCACTATTTAGATAGGGTCGCGCATTGAGCGAATTTAGGGGGAGGTATGATCCTTCGGGTTAGATTCGTATGTTCTGGTTCTAAGATGTGTGATGGGTTCTCAGCATTGTGTTGTGGTGGTACTGGTAAGCTTGCAGCAGAGCTCTTTCATTTGAGTTATTTTCCATAATTTGAGTACTTTTAGGTTGTTGCTTTTTGGTGCACGGATCGCATGGGTTGTGGTTTTAGATTGTATCGATGTTTCATGTCACTAGAGTAGTCGTGTTAGATGAGATGAGGTCATTGGGATATAGAATGAATACTATCAGATTCAATTTTAGCATGTTGGAAGGATAATATCGGGATTTGGCTTAGAAATTTACTATGGTTCTTGACAAAGGAGAGGGAGCTTCATGAATGGTTGATATGAGGAATGGTTATGACTTTTTGCATGTATTATTCATCATTGGCGGTATACGTTAGTGTTGGAATAAGGCTTTGGTTTGATAAGAGGTTCATCATCGGAATTGGGTTGTTGAGCAGCTGCTGCGATTAGAAGTTGTCGCTATGAGTGGTTGAGTTGTGTGTTATATCATGTGACTTCCGTCTTGAATTATGATTATGGATTAATACAGTGTGTTCTGATTTATTTTGTGTGTAGATGTGAGATTCTGATCTTATAGATAATTTCAGAAGTAAAAATTTGGTTCTAAGGTTTATTTGCTAGGTTGGATTGTGAAATTTTAGTTAAATTGTGCTATCGGACCTCTATAAAATAGGGTGACGTGGGATCACCCCTGGGTATGTGCACGGTAAGGTTATATAGTGATTTTTTGGCTTTTGGAGCAACTCTGGGCACGTTCGAGGACGAACGTATGTTTAAATGGAGGAGGATATAATGACCCGACCGGTCATTTTGAGCATTTGCACTTCGCTCGCCAGTTCTCGGCGTTAGTTTTGGTTTTCATGTTAATCGGAATAGATATGGAAGAATGATTCTCAGTTTGAAGCTTTAATTTGAAAGGTTTGACCAAGTTTTGACTTTTTAGTATTCAATCTCGAATTTGAATTTTTATGATTTGGTTAGCTCCGTTAGGTGATTTTGGACTTGGGTGCGCTTCCGGAATGTGATTTGGAGGTATGTGGAAGAATTAGGCTTGAATTGGAGACATAAAAAATTTGGCATTTCTTAGTCGGCAATGAAAATTTTGATATCGGGATCGGAATGGAATTTCGGAAGTTGGAGTAGGTTCCTAGTGTCATTTGTGAGTGTGTGCAAATTTCAGGTCATTCAGACGAAGTTTGATAGGTTTCAACGTTGTTTGTGGGATTTGGAAATTTAAATGATCTTAAGCTTGAATCCGAGGGTGATTTGGTGTTTTGATGTCGTTTTAGTGTTCAGAAGGTTTAAATAAGTTTGAATAATGGTATATGACTTGTTGGTATTTTTGGTTGAGGTATTGAGGGCCTCTGAATGAATTCGGATGGTTAGCGGAAGGATTGGAACTTGGTTTGAGTAGCTGAAGCTATTGCTTCTGTCATTTCCGCACCTGTATATTGGGGACCGCAGGTACGAGGTCCACATAAGCGGTTATGTAGCGCAGGGGTCGCAGGTGCGGTTTGTTTCTCGCGTCTGCGGTGACCACAGAAGCGAAAATGCCCTTTTTGTGAGATTTTGCAGAAGCGGAGAATTTTGCGCAGATGCGGCACCGTAGCTGCGTAATAGGGACCGCAGATGCGAAAGTGCTGGGCAGAATGTATATAAAAGCTCCTTCGCAAATTTTTTGTCATTCTTCGCCATTTTTTGCCGGGATTGGAGCTTTGGGCAGTGATTTTCAAGAGGAATCAAGGATTTTCAGTGGGGTAAGTTACTTAAGTTTTATTACTGGTGTTTATGACCATTTTTTCATTGTTGAATCATGATATTAGTGGAAATTAGGGAAGAAAGTTGGGAGATTAAGGCTTGAAATTGGAGAGTTTAAATTGAAGATTTGAGGGACCATTTGGGGTCCGATTTTGAAGACTTTCATATGTATGTACTCGGAAGTGAAAGAAGTTTCTTGTTTTACAAATTTTGTTGGATTATGAGACATGGGCCCGGGGGTCCGGGTTTGAGCAAATTCAGGATTTTGGGTCTAATTTGATAATTTTCGTGTGGTTTTCTTTCCTTTAGCATATGGTGATGATAATATACTGATTTTGGTTAGATTTGGAGCATTTGGAGACCGTGTCAAGAGGCAAGGGCATCGCAGTTTAGAGTTTTGCCCGGTTTGAGGTAAGTAATGACTGTAAATCTTGTCCTGAGGGTATAAAACACCGCTTCACTATTTTTATGTAACGCACATGCTGGATGACGAGCGTGGGGGCGTGCACCGTTGGAAAATTTAACTTGGCCCGCCCCGTACGACTACTAAGTCGCATAGTTGATTGAAAACTATTTTATACTATTGTGCTTTGGGAAATATTACTATATTTTTGGATGAATGCCATATTTGGGCCTCGTGCCAAGCTATTTGGACCCTTAGGGTCTTTTTACTACTATCATCTCACCTTTTTGATTTATTATCTGTACTGTCTTGCTATACTTTTACTGATTTCATAACTCAGTTTACTCCATCTGTTATATAAAATAATATTTTGGGCTAAGCACCCATTTTTACTATTAGCCCGAGTGGCTTGAGAGATTTCTGATTGAGTAAGACCGAGGGCCTGTGTTGTGAGGATATTATGGGACCAGGTTGCACGCCGCAACAAGTTGATACTGATTCATGATATCGTAAGGCCGAGGGCCTGATTTATTTATGCCACGAGATGGCTTGTTATAGCGCTTGGGCTGTAGGAGCCCTTCGGAGTTTGTACACCCCCAATGAGCAGGGTACCCAGAGTGAGTGGTATGATGTTGGTCGATGGGCTGATCTTAATCCATGTTGCACCCGATGGGCTGATTACAAGTGACTGTGAGATAGCCCGAGAGGATGGTTCTGATTGATGTTATGCCCGAGGGGCGATTTATGATACATGTCTTGCTCGGGGGACTATTTGTGATTTATATTGCCCGAGGGGCTGTATACGAGTGAGTTTTGCCCTAGGGGTTGATTATGTTTTCACTATTTTTACTCATTTTTTTATCACTTCGTTTGAAACACAGTTAAAACATAGTTTCAAAGGATTTTACTGAAATTGGAGTTTTAACGAGATGATTCGATTTATATTCTGTTTTGGAAATATACTGTACTTACTGTGGTGTTATAATGTGGATTATGTATTTTTTTACTGCTCAGTCTTTATTTACCTTTATTACTTACTGAGTTAGCATAATTACATTACTCCCTGCACCTTGTGTGCAGATTCAGGTATGTCTGAACCCGGTGACGGGTGTTAATTTCTTAGTAGCAGGTTCATCGGACTTAGCAAGGTAGTTGTCTGGCAATCGCAGGCTTGCTTTTCTCCCTCCTTATTCTCCCTTAGTGTATTCTATTATTTTCCCGGCCATGTTGGTCTTGAGGTTGTCAGACGGTTTTAGTAGATGCTCATGACTAGTGACACCCCGATGTCGGGCTTTCTTTCCACACTGTTGTTTTGTTTTAAACACTCTATAAAGGTTTATTGTTAAAAAGCTTTGATTTTATCCTAAGAATGAAAAATATTGATTGATTTTGGGATTGTCTCGGCTGGCCTAGTTCCATGATAGGCGTCATCACGAACAGGTGGATTGGGATCGTGACAGCATGAGATTGTTGAGAATCCACCCGTTAGTAAATAGCAAGCCTGTGTATTCCCTAATGAAATTTGGATCTCTTAAATTTTTGGCTTTAGGAGTTTCATTCGTTAGCACTTAGTAGGTGTAAACATCACTTATTTTAGTAAATTAAAGAGATCTTAAGTCTTTGGTGGGGTGGACCCACTTGGTAAGACTTGGCCTCCAACCATCCTCCAATTTTCGCCACCTTATTATAGGATTTATGAGTCATAATTTAACACCTCTTTGGCTGCCACATTCCATAGTCTCGTATGACATTCCCCCTAACACTTATCCAAGATAATTATCCTAAAACTTTTAATTAATTTGTTATCTTCCCACTCAAATTAATAATTAACCAAATATTCACATAATTAAGAATTATCTCAAATTACTTTAAATACCAATTACTTTTAACATACCTCATATACTTCACTATCAAGATCATGTGGTACCTTGTATGGCACTAGTTCATAAACACCGGGTATTATAGTTCGGGTCGTAACAAAATTTATTTTCTTCGATTTGCTTACCTTCTCACATTCACAAATTTACTCATCACTTGTTTGAAATAACATAATGCTGATAATCTCAAAATAATCTTATTCCCGAACTTACGTCGATTAACTTATGACGAAACTTTAACATACGAAAATGCGGGAAGTAACAGTGGGAATTAACCTCTCATTTTCGAGCTTCCATCAATTTACTTATGGAGTACTTTCACACATGAAATACGGGGTGTAACATTATTCCCTCCTTTGGAACATTCGTCCTCGAATGTTGACTGATGCACTTATCATTCTCATAATCCATAGCTCTTGTGAATACTTTACTACTCCTCTTTCCACCTAGGCAACTATTTTGTGAATGAATCCCAAAGGTTCGGGAATACCCCCCCTTTAGGCCTCTTTCTCACACCATGACTTGTATTCGGAATTATTCCAATCTCGTAATTGTTTTTACCTACTTTCATGCAGCTTGTACGATTTTGAACTTGTAAGTGCGCCTATGTAACTCTTCTCTCCTCTTTCCTCCAGCTTTTAGCCAATCTCATACAAAATTACGACAAGATGTCCCTCTGGGCGTCATTAGCTTTACTACATCTAAGTAGGTCGTACTATACCTTTAACTCTTACTTTGATTTATTATTATTGAGGTCTGCTACCAAACTCTAGGTTACTCTTGTTGCTTATCCTATATGTATAAATCTAAGTCCTTTATTGTTTATTCATTGCTCATCTTATGGCTAAATCTCATCTCATACGTTGTAACTTGTATCTGTCCATTGTTGATTCACCTCGAATTGATCTACAATCTACCACTGATAACTTTAAACTTCTTATGTAATCACTAGGGCTCACGTCTCATTGGGTAATATCTGAAATGGTTAGACTAATTCACCTGGGGCGATACCATGCTTTCATAATCGTATTTCACATGTAATTCATCTTACATGGGTATTTTAATCTGGTACAATTCATGAAATCCCTTTCTTTTCTTCTTCAAATCATTACTCAATCAAAGGCTCAAACTTTATTCTTTATTTATCATAGTTACACCCTTATTCTACTACCAGGACAACATTCCATGTCTTCTAAATACTACTAGTCTTAGACTCCTTTGAGTTCGTTCAAGCTATACTAAGCTTTCTATAACTTAGAGAAACCATTAGCTCTCTTGTTTTCATGGGCTTAATCTTAAGAAATTATCCATTCTCTTCACCTTCTCACTCGCCCTTTATCATCCTTACTCATGTCTTTTGGAAACTTGTCTCTTTACCATACAATAGCTTGCGACTACATACATATATTTATATTACTCGCAACTTTTCAACTTGCTTGCATCATAGATTTCCTTATGTCATTCTGGAACATTAAGCGAGACATCACATCGTCTCTAACTTTTCTTTACTTTCTTAATCAGGTTCCTCAATACCTAGAAACCGTAAGCTGGAAGACATGCCACTAGTGACACCGCTATCCTCCCTGAATAGTTAATCCCAATGCTTCTAGCCCTCTATCTGAAGTATGGATTATTTACAATCTTCTACACCTGAGTATCTCGTATGTTGTTCACCTTTACCTTACTTACCTTTAAATCTTGCATCATATCTTCTGTCTCTTTCATGCCCTCCCTTACACATAGGTATAATTCACGTCCATAACATGAAACTCTATTATAATACTTGCACCTTTGGTGCATACATAATTCTGTGGGAGCTTCATACTGATTTGTTATGAGGCTGGTACTCTTCTAACTGACTTTATCGTAGAGCCATTATAGAATATGGCTACTGCACTACCTCTCTTGTACCTCTGATATTAAGAGTGATCCTCCAATGTTCTCAATGACAATTTCTATAATTTTCTCGGTCCAATAATCAGACTCCTGATTTACATTGTTGTTGTAACTCTTTAGTTTACTCTTCCTCTGATCAAACTTTATGTAGGCTTAAGATATCTTCTGATATACGGTTCATGATATTTGTTATTACTTTTAACTTTGCATGGGTACTATGGAATATCCATGCTACAATCCTTTAACAATTCAATGCTTTGTCTATGACATGGGCTCAATTCTTTCTTTTAACTTATATCGGAATGTATATGCTGCATGTATAAAACTCTGAACTCTTAAGTGCATTCATAACGTAACTAACTCTGGACCATTTATCGAATAATTCCTTTCGTTCCTTCTCAGCTTTCTTTAAACGTAAGTTATTACCTTTCCTGGTCCTTCTGCCCCTTGTTACGTGCATACTTAGCTTATCTTAATTCACATGCATGCCGAAATGTTTTTTGCAATTCATATGATCTCGATAATTACTTTTTATTTTTTTTCTTCCTATTCATTAGCCACGATAGGTACCACTTTCTTTTGGAGTGCATATAATTTTGTAGTGTCAGCTTTTACATGATCATTTCTCCTTCAAGTTACCATGTTCAGGTTGAATCCTTCTTCCTTATTTTCTCAGCTAGTCTTTCATTGTAGTACTTAGAGAGGACCCTCTGACTCTTGTAAAGTTGCGAGTTTTTTATGTTTGTATTCACCTATAATTATCCTTAGTTACTTACCTCTACACTCATGTGCTTGTACGGTTGCTTCTTAACTGAAGTTTTGATTGTCTTCCCGGTGGGACTCTTTTTTATTTCTGTAACACTCATACGGTACATTTAACTACTTCAACTCCTGTCTGAATATTTCTCAAGGATCACGATGTCATATCTATGAGACTGAATTCCCCATGTTGGGGTTCACTATGTTTATCTTGCATGATCTATTGATTTTTCTGTATCCTCTTATCTACCCATAACTACGCTCTTCCTAAATAAACTACTAACTAATCATTGGCCCATTCTCATATAAATATTCCGTATAATCTCTCTTGGATTATTTCTTTGTCTTAAATTACCTCTGGCACTGTCTCCTTATATCTCAAGTGTTCATTTACACTTATTTATCAATAACATTTTGGGAAAAACCCTTACTGCCTCTCCCCGACGTTGTACTTGCATAATGTTTTGGAATCGTAACATATCTGTAGGATTTGGATAAGTGCAGTCTCATTCCTTTCTCATTTTTATCACATTCCTCCTTTACCATTCCATAATTACTAGAACCACTTCATTCTGACTTAATGCCACAACACTCCATACCCCCCCCCCCCCCCTTTAGGGAGTACTAACATTTAGTAGTGCTACGATGATCTACGTATAAATATTTTACCTTTTCATCTTTGTGATCTTTTCACATCATCGATGACCCTTACTCGCCTTGTGGTAATCGTTTTGTACCAAGGATAACAAATGTCTACTCACGAGGGAGACACCTAATGTAACTGGCACATACAGTCCCATAAGCTTAACTTTGCTCACATTTCTTGCTTTAGGGAAGCATCTTCCTAAATGACCATTTTCTGAATTTCTCATGAATCTTCTTCTGTTTTCCATTCTATTATCGCCGGAATGAAATCTAAAATTCTCATGATGCTGACTATTATCTAATCGCTCGGTCCTTAATTCATGTTTAGTTTATCTTATTCACCAGCCCATACTGATTTCTATTATTCTGGGGTCCAACATTTACTTCCGGTAGTTGCTCTAGAGTCACGAACTTATTTCTTGTAATGAGGATATGACTTCATGGCCTATACTCCTTTGTTGTCTCATAGCCTATCACCTCTTATCTTTTTTTTCACTTGACTATAGACTCTGTAATATTGTCATTTTTGTTTTTGATCTATCGTTGTCATCCATGTACCATATTTTACTCATAATACTTCATTAACTCTCTTCTTATTTTCCTTCTAAGATTACTGTCTATCACTTTATTCTAAAAACATTAACAAGATATTCTTTTGCTTTTAACTCCCCTTTGCTCCATCCAATGGCTCTTCGGATTGCCTAACATTCTCTCTCTACTAGGGACGGGAGCCACACTAAGATAATATTTATTCCTTCAAGGCTTTCCAGTGCCTATCTTTGTAGTACTGATATCTAGCTGTACTATTTTAGAGTGCACCATCTGGGTGTCTCACAAGGAGATTTATTAGCACATTTGCAATATCCTTCGGAAATGTCAACTAACTTAAACAATCCATTCACCATTTTGGGTAACTCTAACCCTAGCCGGATCCTGATATCACATCCTTCTCTTAAATCATATCTGCTAGTTCCCATATAGAATAATAGAGATAGGTGTGGCCTATTGTACATAGAATAATAGAGATAGGTGTGGCCTATTGTACATACGTCTTTTACATTATTTATATTTCCCTTATATTTCTTTACTAACTGGTACTTCGTACCCTTCTTCATCTTGCTTATTTTACTTGTTGAAGCTTGTATGTATCTTCTGAATCTCTCATTTCCTTTCATCATAAGGGTGGATAGATATTCCAACCTTAAGGCTCCTTATCAAAAGGCTTATACGTCTTAGTACACACATGATCTACTAAAGACCTTATATTTACTTATCATAAGCATCATAAAAAATCGATTTCCTCAGACTTAACTCTTTCACAGCCACATTCAATCTCTTACCACTTGTCTTTCTGGAGGTAGGCATCGTCGTATTATGAATAAGATAGAGTTTAGGAAATTGAGTTCATACAATTGAGCTTTACTACACATCCCTAAATGTCCCATAGCCTCCTGCCTATAAGTGTGGTGCACAACACACCCATAAGCAAGACTTTACTAGATACGGCTTGTAGACTCTCTAGGACAGAACTGCGCTGATACCACTTTTGTCACGACCCAAACCGATGGGCCGCGACGGGTATCCGTTACCTTACTCAACTGAGTGCCAATATAACATATTTTTCGTGTCATACTATCATATGTAAATGAACCAGAGGAAAGCATGAGGGAATGCAAACTTTAACATATAACATACTGCATATAAGACCAAAATGATCACCCATACACTGAACTTAGGCTGACAAGGCCATAAAATCTTTCATATACATGACATGTCTACAAGCCTCTAAGAGTACATAAACGTCATAAGGTCGGGACAGGTCCCCGACATACCAATGAATACATGTCTAAATCATACTAACAAAATAAGCAACTCCGGAGCAAATGGAGTGCACTAACATCTTCCGCTGACCTGATAGCCTACTTGGAGGACTCTCGGCCTGTCTATCGGGACCTACGGGCATAAAACACAGCGTTCCCAGAAAAAAGGGATGTCAATACAAATAATGTAGAGTATGCAAGGAATGAAAATCAGTAAATAATAGACAATAGACACGAGAGAAACATGGAATAAAAGACTCGACGTGTAAGTTTGGATAACTCAATAAATCATGTAATACTTATAGTGTCATGTATATACATATGAATGTCATGTCATGCATAGGAACATTTGTTCATAACATCATCAAGCCTATGAGGACATCTCATCATATCATCTCGACCACTATGGGCAAAATCATCAACGTATACCAGCTGATCATGTGGTTGCGCGTATATACCGCCATAACCTTTTTCCATATCCCATATACATATACATACATAAATATGCGTGCATATAACACCATCTGATCATGTGTCAATGTATATGAATGAAATGTATAAAATCTCTTAAAATACCATAAGACTATTATGCCTTTGATTAATATCGTGAAATAAACTTTATCAACTTACATATTTTCTGAGTCCCATGAACATATGACAGAATAATAAGACATATGAGAATCAAGAACATAAGAACCACTAGTATTTCTATAAATAGAGTCATTTATGAAAGTTATGCATTTGCTCGTTTTGTTTTTATCGTATGAATCATGCCAAAAGAAAGAAGGGAAAGCCTTAACATACCTGAACCAATTCTCTTGACAATCCCTCCAACATACGTTGATTGTGACAACACGTAACGAAGGATCGAAGTAGAAAAAAATTTGTATGATATTCTTGAGAAAGATTGCACCGTACTCCCTTAGAATAACAAAATTCTGTTGTCGTAGCGTTATAAGGCTTCATATGAGATTGTTGAGAATCTATCCGTTAGTAAATAGCAAGCCTATGTATTCCCTAATAAAATAGGGATCTCTTAAATTCTTGGTTTTAGGAGCTTCATTCGTTAGCACTTAGTAGGTGTAAACATCACTTATTTTAGTAAATTAAAGAGATCTTAAGTCTTTGGTGGGGTGGACCCACTTGGTAAGACTTGGCCACCAACCATCCTCCAATTTTTGCCATCTTATTATAAGATTTTTGAGTCATAATTCAACACCTCTTTGGCTGCCACATTCCATAATCTCACGTGACATTCCCCCCTAACACTTATCCAAGATAATTATCCTCAAACTTTTAATTAATTTGTTAACTTCCCATTCGAATCAATAATTAACCAAATATCTACATAATTAAAAATTATCTCAAATTACTTAAAATATCACTCATTTTTAACATACCTCATATACTTCATTATCATGATCATGTGGTACATTGTATGATACGAGTCCATAAATACCAAGTATTATAACTCGGGCAGTATTTTATCCCAAATTGATAAATTTCGGCAAAATTTATTTTCTTCGATTTACTTACCCTCTAACTTTCACGAATTTACTCATCACTTGTTTGAAATAATATAATACTTATAATCTCAAAATAACCTTATTCCCGAACTTACGACGATTAACTTACGATGAAACTTTAACATATGAAAATGTGGGAAGTAACCTCTCATTTTCGAGCTTCCATCAATTTGCTTATGTCATACTTTCGCGTACAAAAATATGTGGTGTAACAAAAAAGAAAATATTTTTAATTTTTTTATTGGGCTTTAATTCTTCAAGAAAACTGTCCACAAAATTCATTGTCGGGAAAAGTCCAAGTTTTTAAAAAAAAACTCAATTTTCTTTTTTTTTCAATTTTTTAATTATTGTTTTTACAAAAATCACTATACTAAGACGGAGTACAACTAAGCTAGGAGAGCACAAAAAAAAACTCCCAAACAATCTCCTCACTAACAAATAAAATTGTGCAATATCCTGAATGCACACTATAAATAACAAGAGGGTAAAAGAGATTCCTAGGTAGGTCACGCACGCCTATTAGTTTTCATTCCATGCTCTTGCTCCTAAAAAACACAAAAACAACACTACAACGATAACACAATTAGAAAAAATAAACAAAAATAAAAAGAAGCAATAGAATTGGGTTGCCTCCCCACAAACGCCTTATTTATAGTCTTGGTATGACGTACACATTTTTTTACCACTTTTTTCTCTACCTCGAAGATATAAATTGTATCCCCAATTTTGATTCAAGCTTTTGGTTATGGCCCTGGGGTTGTGGCACAACTACAAAAGAACCAAGTAAACAATGTCGCATCTTGTACTTCTTGGTCTTTAAGTGAGAGATATCATTCTGTCTCCTTGGTATGGCAAATTTCAGAATATATGAACTTTTTTCCTCATCCATATGCTCGAATAGATCAATTCTCATGGCACCAAACAAACACAATATTAAAAAATGGTTTGAATGAGGTCCAATGCGCTCCAACTCTAGAATCAGTTCACTTTTGACATCCTCGTTTTTGCACACTTCGTCAATCTTGGCATCATCAATAATATTTTGATCGAATAGTTAGAATTCCTCTTTCCGCTAGTTTGCCAGTATCAACAACAATTGGTTGTAGGACATCATACGCATTAGCCCTTTTATTCAATTGAGCCTGCAGGTCAAGGATATCTGAGCCAAACTAATCTATCTCTTTATTGAGCTCAATACTTCCTTCTATCAGTTGTTCTGCCATATTTGAAATACCATAAGGTAGAAACTCATGAAATTTTATTAGCGGAGCTTGTACCTCTAGTCAAGATTGACTCACTATATTTGCTTTAACTTTTACCTCTTATAGAAACTCACTCTCTTCGTCGCGTTGAGGTGCCTCTTGAAAATTGGCCATTAATTCTTTCATTCTATCCTGGAGTATATTTATTGCTTAGGAAGTATTTTTTTTTTTTTTTTGAATTTTATCATTTTGCTCAATTATTTACCTCACAATGTCCATAATACGAGCAGCGCGTTCCACATATTCCACTTCAATGCTCCTATCAAACTCACAAACATTATAAGAAAAATCATAATAAGAGCGCGGAGAAGGATAATAAGAATTAGAAAAATCATCCAGATGGCCACCTTGACCATCACACACATTACAAATATTATACGCAAAAGATTGAGATGGTGCATCCAACTCTCTCCCGAAAATATTCTCAAATTTTTTCCACAAGTACTGTCCTCCACAATATAGACAAGGATCACCAAAATAAGAATAACCAATATTCAACAATTTCTTATTTCAAGATGCCATGTCATCAAAGATAATAAAATATTAAACTAAGTTAAAATTAAAAAAAAAACCTTGAATAGACAAAAAATACAAATCTAATCTAGTAAAATAGTTAATTTCTGAGTGTCCGGTAACTGTACCAAAAACTTGTTGCTCCCAAATGCACACGCAAGAATACGTGGTCGTATAACTAATATACGATTATAAGTCCAGATATCATACTCACAGGGACTTGTGATTAACTATCAACTATATTAAACTAAAACAATTAATCTATTTAAGAAATTTTCTAAAGTATGATTATTAACTATAATAAATATAGAGCAGTAAACTAAGAAATCAAAGAAAATACGGCAGGCTTAGAGGCGAATTCAATGGAAGAGCTATGAATTAGCTAACAATCCCGTTGAGTTTTTCACTTAAATTGTAATTTATTTATCCGATTTATTGATTGACATGATTAATATTACTCATAGTATTCTCCCAAAGTACTACTCGCCTATTCAAGCTAACCTAACACCTATATTCCTATGAAAGTAGGATTAACAAGAAAAAATTAATAATTCCCCTATAATAACCAAGTAAGGCAATTAGGGGTATCTCTATCCTAAACGTAGATTCGTTCCTGATACTCAGGTTCAAGATCTCTCTCTACTCAATCTTACATGTAATCTAGAATTCCCTCTCCCGAGTTCAATCTTATATTCGTAGTCTTTAATTGGTGATCAAGCAATCAAATAATTAAGCGCAAGATTGAATAAGTAAATCAATGTGATAAATTAAAAAGAATAATTCAATCTTCAAATTACAACGTTCATATAGCACCAACAACTCTAGAACTAATAAACTATAAGATTAAAAGAAGGGAAGAGAAGAAAAACTAGTTGAAAGACTCCTCCAAGCGTGATGTTTGTTCTCCCCTCATAAGTGGCGCATTCTCCTCCCAAAAGTACGTCAGATACCCTCAAATTAAGTTTAGAACTTCTTTTATACGAGTTGGGAACTGTAGGACCGAAATAGTCTTGTACTGGGCTAAATAGAAAAAATCCCGTGAGGCGCTGACCTAGCGCTGGAACCAGTGACCATTTTCAATTTCAATTCCAATTCCTTGCTTCAATTGTATTTCCCTTTTCTTTTGTCTTACACACATGGGGTCCTAAAACCAAAGGGTGCCCCTTTGTCTCCTTCTTTATTTATTCTTTTATTTTCTTTCTTTTTCTTCCGTGTTTTATTCAATTTTTCTCCAAATCACTTCATCTTCACACTATTTTATTTTTTACACGGTTAAAATATAATATTAAGCATAAATTAATATAATTTATACTCAACAGATGATTAAAAGTACAAGAATATGAAGCAAAAATGATTAAATATATGCCTTTTTTGGCCGAGCATCATGAATCATATCTCAAATAGTCTCACACGTAGAAAAACATACGGATGTAACGAGACATGATAGAAGACAAGTCTCATAGTAGCCTAAAATCTACCCGGATAATGAATGCTTCTATGTACACACAAATGCCCGTCACCTAGCACGTGCATCACTCCCAGCAGTGGCGGAGCCACATGCACTCAAGGGGTGTCAACCGACACCCCTTCGTCGGAAAATTATTCTATTTAGCTAGGTAATTTTTAAAAAAATATGTATATATACTATATAATGACACCCCTTGACTTCTTGGTGAGTTTGTTTTTTTATATTTTGACTCCCCTTAATGAAAATCCTGACTCCGCCACTGACTCCCAGCACATCTCAAGTATCTCAGTCCATATGGATGATTACACTCAAACTAAGATTAGATATGTTAATTATCTCGAACAAGCCAAAATAATACTCTAGAAATGCCATGCTGGGGGAATCAACCTCCGAACGGCCCGAACATAGCCAAAAGCAATTCAAGACATCAAATAATGCCATAGGAAACAACTCAAACACTAGATGTTGAATCTTTAATCAAATACTCTATGTTAACTAAAAAGTCAATCCAGGCCACCAACTTGAAACCCGACAACACTCGCAAATTTCGACAACCCATTCCAATACGAGCCAAACTATACTATTTCATCCAACTCCGACTCTAAATTTTCGTTTAAAACGTAATTACTCACTTTAGAAAAGTTTTGACAAAAATCCCAAATTTCGTTTTTAGATTCATCACCTGAATGCCAAAATAAAAGAAAAATTGTGATTAATAATCAAAACCTGGTCTAGAACACTTACTCCAGTATATGTGGAGAAAATTGCCTAAAAATCGCCCAAAAACCGAGATCCAAATCTCAAAATATGATAAAATAACACAACCCTCAAATATATGCGGTCCACCCAGGCTTCTCTGCATCTGCAGGCAAAATAACATCATCTATGGTGTTGCTTCTATGATAAATTGCTCACATCTGCAAGTTCTACTCACTGCCCGACCATCCACACCTACGAAGCTCACCTCGCACCCGCGAAATTACATCTGCAGAAAACACATCGCAGATGCGCAACACCCAACTCCCATCAAGCTCGTTTCTCGCCCACTCGTCTGCATCTGCGGACATCGCCACCTACACCCAAAGTTCCGCAATTGCGACCACACCAGACCCCTACCAACCAGCAATAACCAATATGACCCAAAATGTCATGAAACCCATATGAAACTCACCCGAGCCCTTCGGGACCTCGTCCGAAAATACCAGCAAGTCCCAAAATATAACACGAATATTTCAACAACTGGTGAAATGTTGAGGGTACAACCTTCTTCTCATGTATCTACGGCCTTTCAAGGATTAAATTATAGCCCATATTTCCATTTACCACTTCGAAACGAGTGTTCTTGGGCAAAAAAAAATCTCTCTTTGGGTTGTTACCTTGTTAAGTTAAATCCAGCTAAAAGCTTTATCGCTAGAATGATGTTCCTGTTCAATTTAGCTTGCTCCAAAGCTCTCTATTGGATGATATCGGCTGAAGTTTTTGGATCAACCAAAACACGCTTAATTTTGAAATCAAAAATAATGAGAGAGATTACCAAAGCATCATTGGGTGGCAAAAGGAGTCCGTCCGCGTCCTCCTCCGTGAAGGTGATATCATCTTCTGTAATTCCCCGAAGTATCCTATTGTGAATCACCGATATCTTCGTTTACTTCGCTGCTGAAAAGGTTACACCATTGACATCGTTTCCTTTAAAGGTCATGTTTATAGTCATCTGAGGTGACTCTTCTACTACCTTCAAAGGCTCCGCATTGCCCCGGCTTTAGCCATAGTTGTTCTTCGCTCGGTCACTTAAAAGCTCCCTAAGATGGTTATTCTTCAACAATGTCGCTAACTCTTCACGAAGATGTCAGCAGTCCCCAATTCTATGGCTGTGAGTCCCATGATATTCACACCATAAACTGGGATCTCTCTAGCTAAGATCTGATCGGGTTGGCTTCGGTAACCGTGCTTCTTTGATATTTCTCATTGCGGATACCAACTTTATAAGGCTGAGTACGATAACCGGGGATATGCGAAGTCTCAAGCCCCTAAAAATATTTTCTCCTGCAACGATTTATTGTTTCGGCCACGATGAGTTCTTTTATTTGTATTTTGACCATAGCAGTTAAGTACATCCGCCCATGTGGTTGCCTGAAACTCGAGCAAACTCTCTTTCAGTTTTCGGGAGGCATTATAACTCGGTGGGTTTAGCCCATTCGTGAATGCCTCCATAGCCCACTCATTTGGAACCATCGGTAGCCAGGGGTGGATGTAGAGTTCTGATGACGGGTTCAATTGAACCCATAACTTTTAATGCAGAGTAAAATTTATATGTAAAAATTTGTTAAAATTATAAAAAATAGTAGATATAAACCCATAAATTTAAAACAATAATGGGTTCAATGTTAAAACCTTAAAAGTTGAACCCATAGAGTTTAAATCCTGGATTCGCCTCTGTCGGTAGCAGCATCTTCATTTCTAGAACTGGATCACAAATTCTCACAGCAACTCGCATTCACCCTGCGAAATTCAGAATGTATGTACCATCCTCGCGTGAACCTTTTTAGGTCCAGCATGGGCCTTAATGAACGAATCTGCAAGTATTTCAAAAGATTCAATCAAATGCTCAGTTAATAGGGAGCAAGGTTTCACCAAACTTCTTCAACAGAAACGACTCGATCTCATGTTGAACCGAATTGTTTCCCTTCACCGCCGTGGTGTAGGTTGTGATGTGCTCTTGTGGATCCGAAGTCCTATCGTATTTCGGTATGTTAGGCATCTTGAATCTCTTTGGAATTAACTCTAGTATTGGACTTGGATTAAATGGTAACTGCATGTACTTTTTTGTATCTGGACCCTTTAACAGTGGTGGTGCCCGAAATCTGATCCATCCGAGCATGAAATGTCATTGCATTCTGATCCATTCGTTTGTTCATTTCTATCATAAATCTCATGAGCTCAGTTTTGAAAGGAGCACTCCCGTTGTTATTCCTAGATCCACTACTAGTCCTTCCGGCTTCGTCGAAGCCATCATCTCTCCTTGAGGTGTTGTTATCTATTCTCTAAGCCGTTTGATTTATGGAAAAACTAGGAGGGACTGGACCCCTTATGTTCGCATTGTTGGAAGAACCTGTCAACACTTGTTTTAACTCTATCATCACCCGAGAGTAGAAGAGAAAATAATGATGAAGCAATGGAAGAACTCTTAGATTGAGAACAAAATAATAAAGTATAACTCTTGTGTATAGAATGTTTCCTGCCCTTATAATGGCTTTTAACCCCGCTATTTATAGTTCTACCTAGGGAAACAAGATTATTTGATCAAGCCCCTCTTAAATGAGAATAAAAGTATCATTGATGAATATATAACTGCATGCCTTGAATATAAATATTCTCTGCAATGGCTGCTCATTTAATGCTAGAAATATTTCCTCATTGAATGCTATCTGATGACCAACCCTTGAGCTCCTATCGCCGACTACGTTTCCTTTGAAATTCATCCGGTACTGGTCGCACACGTTGCATAAGGTATCATTTGTTTCCCGCCTCGTCCTTTGCCTATCTTCGGTTTCACGTGTAATTTTACCATTCTATCACCTGTTATCAACCAATTTTACCCTATAGAAAGGTGTTAACTGATAAGGAATATGCGTTGCTTGAATTAGAATTGGAGAAAAAAAATATTCCGTAGAATAGAGATTCATTTACCAAAGAAAAGAAACAATAAACTTATATTTTTTTATTTCTTTTATTTGTTTAATTTTTATTTATTTTTTGGGTTTCTGAAATTTTATTTGAGCAAAATGAAAAATGTCAATTTTATGAAATAGAAGTGTCAACAGTTCATGTAAGAAATCAAATACTATGGAAAAATCTTAGAGGAAGAAGAAAAAAGCAGGTACCATCTCATCTCAGATTTCATATTCCTGCATTATCATTCTCATCTCTTTTAATATAAATTGCCTCTTTTAGCAAACATTCCATTCTTCTTATCCAAGTTCATGTATGCTGATTCAAATGGAATAATACATGTATGTCAATCAATCTTATAGAGAATGTGAATTTTTTGTAAGAGATAGTAGAAACATGAATAGATATTTCATTAGTAAACATATTATATCAAAATTTAAGACATTAATTATATTTTAATTGTTTTCATGTCTGCAAGAAGCGCAGATTACTCTAGTACAATATAAACATCCGTATGTTAAAGTAAATGCTATTATACAAAGTGGTTGTTATAGAGAGATTTAGATGTATAACTTTTAACAATTTTAGTTAAAATATTTTCTATTTCCGTGCACGAAGGGGGTTCAAAATTTGTCTTTATAGCTAGTGGGACTTGAATCTATGACCTTATAGAGGTTTTGAACCCCCTTGACCACTAAACTACACTTTTGGGTTGTGTTAAGGGGGTTAAAAACTTAATATATAGCGATAAAAATCAGATTTTGTCTTATATATACACTATAATTTTTTGGCGAAGGGGATTCGGGCGAACCCCTTGCGCCCCTAAATCCGGCCCTGTATGCTTAAAACAAGAAATAAATCTGTAGCAAGACCTCTGTAACTATAAAGTTGAGTGTGGACAGTTAGTATAATGGTTGCCTCATATTGGTTTTAACTTGTTTATTATTTGGCTAACAGATAGTCTTAGATAAAATCTTCTCCTCAACTAATCGCAACTATTTTCAACTTCATTGACATCCTTACAATATTATACTCTGTCAAATGAAAGTGACAATAGATTTCAGCAACAAAGGAAAATGGAAACGGAAAAGAAAAAACACTAAGAGAGTGACGGGAAGCATTAGCCCTGCATTATTTACAAATTTTCCATAGGAAAATTTTCAGTTTTAATGAAGAATTCTCGAGAGCAGTAAGTGGGTGCACCAAACCCTCCATGTAGTTGGACTAAGTTACCCAAAACTTTCCAAAATCACTGGTTAACTCCTAACTAATGTACCACCAAATTAATATTATATTATATTAATTATATTTGTTTTTTAATAAATGATTAGATTAAGCTTTCGGTTCCCTCCATCTAGCAGTATAAATAGGCAAACTCCAGCATTCCGATCATCGTACCACCAAAAAGATAAGAGATGGAGACTTCCAAAAAGGCATTGTTCAAAGTCCTATTAGCTACCATTGTGGTTATACTAAGTCTCCTGCCTACTTTTGCAAATGCAGATATTCACCAACATGAATTTGTTGTATGTCCCTATTTACTATTTGTTTCATTTTTTTACCTTACCATTTTTAATTATTTGAAACTGTTTAAACAGGTTCAAGAAACAAGAATAACAAGACTGTGCAAAACCAAGAATATAATAACAGTGAATGGACAATTCCCTGGACCAACATTGACTGTTCGAAATGGGGATAAACTTGTTGTTAGGGTTGTGAATAGAGCACGATACAATGTCACAATTCATTGGCATGGAGTTCGTCAAATGAGAACTCCATGGGCAGATGGACCAGAGTATGTGACACAATGTCCAATAAAACCAGGAGGAGTTTACACATACAGGTTCACTATTGAAGACCAAGAGGGTACATTGTGGTGGCATGCTCACAGTAGATGGCTTAGAGCTACTGTTTATGGGGCTCTTGTTATCTTACCAAAACAGGGTTCTCATTTTCCTTTCTCACAGCCTAAAAAAGATATTCCTATTCTTCTTGGTAATTAAATCCCTTTTTTCTTTCTTTTCTTCTTGTTCTAAAATTATTATTGTTTGACGAATATTTACTGTTTTAAGGGGAATGGTGGAACAAAGATATTATTGCAATCCAAAGACAGACACAGTTCACAGGAGCTGCTCCCAATATTTCTGATGCATATACTATCAATGGTCAACCTGGTGACCTCTATAGATGCTCTAGCCAAGGTTTTTAGTGTGATTAGATCCCTTTATTTTTTTTTTGGGAACTAACTTCATGGATATTAATTCAGAATAATGTTGTTGCAGATACTTTAAAGTTTTTAGTGAATCCTGGAGAAACAATACTCTTACGGGTCATCAACGCTGCACTCAATCAACAACTCTTTTTCTCAGTTGCCAACCACAAATTGATTGTGGTGGGAGCTGATGCTGCTTATAACAAGCCTTTTACGACGAATGTTATCATGGTTGGACCTGGTCAGACCACTAATGTAATACTCACTGCTAATCAGCCCCCTGCACGCTATTACATGGCTGCTCGTGCCTATGCCTCAGCTCAAAATGTCCCATTTGACAACACTACTACCACTGCTGTTCTTGAGTATGCGAATCTTAGGTCGGGAGCTAATTCAAGGCCTTTGTTGCCTCAGTTTCCAGCCTTTAATGACACAAATGCTGTCACTTCTTTCACAAGTCAAATGAGGAGCATTCCTAAAAATAATATTAGAGTACCTAATCAGATTGATGAGAATTTGTTCTTCACTGTTGGATTAGGCTTAGTGAGTTGCACTCCTGGTCCTAGATGTCAAGGTCCTAATAACACACGTTTTGCTGCTAGTATGAATAATGTCTCCTTTGTTTTACCTAGAAGAACCTCATTACTACAGGCTTATTACCAAAACATTCCTGGGATTTATACATTGGATTTCCCTCCTGTTCCACCTGTAAAATTTGATTATACAGGAAATGTTTCGAGAGGACTCAGGCAGCCGCGATTTGGGACTAAGTTGTATAAGATCAAATTTGGTTCTAACGTACAAATTGTGTTACAAGATACTGCTATCTTCTCAGTGGAGGACCACCCAATTCATCTTCATGGATACCATTTCTGGGTTGTTGGACAAGGTTTTGGCAACTTCAATCCGCAGACTGATACTGCAAAATTTAACTTAAATGATCCTCCAGTTAGGAACACAATTGATGTGCCCGTCGGCGGATGGGCAGTCATTCGTTTTGTCGCTGATAATCCTGGTAAGATGCTTATCATAATGATATATGTTGCCTTAGAATTTTATTAAGAATATTCTGATTCATTTATCTGATATCTTAATAGGGGTTTGGCTGTTTCATTGCCATATTGATTCACATTTGGCATGGGGTCTGGCTATGTCGTTCATCGTTGAAAATGGAAAAGGAGAGAAACAGACTATGGAGCCACCTCCACCAGATCTACCACAATGCTAGAAGGAAATATTAGAATTATTCATCCATACTATGGTTGTCTGCAAATGAAGCATTTTTAGTGTGGTCTATCTACTACTATCTTTTTGTTTATCTATAAGTATAAGCATTTCAGGGTCTGGAATTCTTTTGCTTTTAATTAGTTGTTCTCGTTATATGTACTTTTATAATCTCGTACTCTGTTAGTTCAGATATATATATGAATACTGAATTGTTCCATTGTTGTCCCATATTGGTGTTTTTTAAATCGTTGTTCAGGCAAAGTTTTTGGATCATTAGTAAGTGTAAGGTCTTATTGTCCAACAATAATTAACTAGTGTAGTTGTTTAACCAAAAAATAGTTTTTTAGTCAAAGCATTTAAATAAATATCTCAGTCTACTAACAACCGATTTTATTCGCTTCTTCAAATATAAATAATACGAATAAGGAACAATTAATTAATAAGAAAATAAATTGAGAGAATAAGGGAAATAGAAATCTTATTGATAGTTGCAGCGTTTCTTCCGTATGAAAGCATTAATTTTCAAATAATAGAGAACTGTAGTAAAAAAGTGTAATTGAGAGAATGACTTAGTAGTTTTTTGTTGGAATACAAGGTGTAGAATAAGGGGTTTAAATAGTAATCATATTTGTAACCGTTTGCCTTGTTTTAACTCCTATCTGTTACTGTCATTTATTACATTAATGAGGCCTTTCACTATTGAATTGTAACAGACAAAGTAATGATGGCAAATCTTGTGTAATCGGGCATTGACGATTCCTTGTTTATTCGTATCTATATTAGTGACTCGTTCTTCAAAATCTGAAGCTATTTTCCTGTACTTTGTCACGAGCTAAATAGACACGATACGTATTTGCCCAATCCTGAAGTCATTTTGCTCATCTTCTGTGCATGTCATTCTTATTTTGTCATAATAACTTCATCGATACTTATCACCAAAGAATAGGAGCCTATTTTTTTACTAATACAGATAGTCCCACCACTTCTTGAATAATCTCAACGGAATATTCGGGAAGTGGCGAATTTATTTATGGCAAAAATGTTTGTTGCCTCTTCCCGAGGTTATTATGACGCGGTGCAGAAGAGAAAGAGACATGCGTCTCTTTTATTTAAAGTCGAGACACATGTCTTATCGTGATTGGTTCTGAAGTCGGCAGTAGTTTTTTTAGGCGCTGACGGCTTTGTTAATCTGACGTGACAGCCCTATGATGGCAGTTTTATGATGACGTACTTCTTTCCTATAAATACAAAATTACAAATCCTCGTAACCTTCCTTATGCTTTCTTTGGTCTTTGTTTTTCTCTTAGATTTCTCTCTTTGCTCTTCGTTGTTGTCAACTTTCTTGTCTTCCTATCATGTAGCGACCCGATCGAGCGTTATAACTTATGAGCAAAGCATTCTGTTCGGTGGTTTGAGACTTTGAGTAGCTTCATATGAGGTATTATGACTTGCATGCATAATTGATCTTGATTTTTAAGTGGGTCGAAATTTGTTTGATAGGTTGATTCTCAATTTGGAGGTTTTAAGTTGGAAAGGTTTATCAATGTTTGACTTTTGAGTAAATAACCTCGAAATCGGGATTTGATGGGTTAAATAGGTTCGTGTGGTGATTTTGAAATTGGTCATACGCCCAAATTTTAATTCCGGTGTTTCTAGATGATTTTGAGGTGAATTGCCGAAAGTTGAAAGTTTGAACGTTTAAAGAGTTGATAGATTTGATCCATAGTTGACTTTGTGGTTAATAATGTTTGTTTGGGATTCCAAGTATAGGAATAGATTCGTATGGTGATTTATAACTTTTGTACGAAATTTGAGTCCATTCTGAATTGTTTAGACGTGTTTGGCGCAAGTTTGAAATTATAAAATAGTTTATTACGCTTGAATTGAGATGTGATTCGTGATTTTAATGTTATTTTGTATGACTTGAGAAATAAAGTAGGTCTGTGTTATATTTTGGGACATGTTGGCATGTTCGGACGGGGTCTAGAGGGGCTAGAGTATGTTTCTTGGTGGTTTTGGACCATTTCTCCCATGTTTTTTATTGTTGGCTTCTAGTGTTGAGAGTGCTCTTCGCGGTCGCTGTGGAGGATTGCAATCGCAAATGTTCTAGGAGTTGGGCTGGAAGTTCTTCTTTGCTTTTGCGTCACTGGAGTTGTGTTCGCGGTCGTTGAGGCTTTAAGCCTTTGCGTTCACATACATGTCCACGCGTTCGCGTACTGTTGAATTCCGCTCGGACTGTCATTTAGTTGACCTTCGCGCTCGCGGGAAGCCATCACGTTCGCGTAGTTTTGTGAAGCCATGTATCGCGATCACGTTCCTGGGGCCGCATTCACGTTGAATCTTTGAGGCAGTTGAAGTTTGTGCTTCACGATCACAAAGGGTTTCCTTGGAGCAGTTGTATAAGGTCCTATTTTCGGACGTGTTACTCATTTTACCATATTTTGAGATTGGGAGCTTGGATTGAGGCAACTTTTTAGGCAATTTCTATCCACTTGGATAGTGTGCGTAGTTTTTATTCGGATTTTATTTTTTTACATAATTTCATCTTTGATTTTAGCATTTAATCGGTGGATCTAAGAGAGAAATTTGGAGTTTATGGCAAAACTTTTCTAAAGTAAAAAACTGAGATTTGAACATCAATTTGGAGTCGGATTTAGATGAAACTTGTATGGTTGTACTCGTATTCGAATGGATTATCGGAATTTTTAAATTTTGTCGGGTTCCAGGGTGCGAGCTCAGTTAAACTTTTGGTTGACTTTAAGTATCTGATTAAAGATTTGACCTTTATCGTTTGGGTTTAATTCTTATTGTATTATTTATTGTTATTGAAATTTTTTTGGCTAGATTCAAGTCGTTCGGAGGTCGATTCGCGCGGGAAGGCATTTTTGTGAGGCCCCGTAAAAAATTTCCAAGAATTTGAGGTTTTGTGGTGTTGAGGTTTGACGAGCTTGAAACACTCGCTAGTCGAATATAGTAAATTATAATATCGTACCCACATGGATTGGAGTTAAGCAGTTATTATCGTAGTTTGTAGCTAGATTTCTATTCAAGATGATCAACAATTGAGAATTATGTGATTTAAAATTAAAACTAACTAAGAGTCCAAACTATTGACTAATGACAAACAATGCAAGTAGTAAGCAAAGGAAGATATCAATTGGGAGAAAATAGGGTTGATAGGATAGGTGCAAGACAAATATTTGGGGATCAAACTCTAAATAATTCACTTCTAATGTTCAAGCGAGTCTCTCAAATTCACTTGGTTATTAAGTCAATTATTTAGTAGAAACTCCTCTTTTGATTAAGTCTCAGCCTCACAAGATGACCCAATGTTAAGTGCGTGAAGATATGCAAGAATTCATAGTGGATTGGTCTTTAGGAGAACCTCTCTAGATTATCCTCCTAACTAGGTTTATTCAATAATTCGACTAGCTTCTTTCGATTACTAAGAAGAATTAAAGACTTCAACCAACAAAATATAAAGCAACAATATCGCAAGTTATGTTTCTAGAGTTAATTAAAACATCCAAAATGATTCAATACATAAAAACAAGAGTTAATTATCCACAAACAAGTATCAATACACCAAATCCATCAAACCTTAAAGAAGAATTACTCAATGGATATGGGGAAATTCATCACAATTAAGTTTAAGTCACAGGAAAACATAAAATATCTAAACCCTCGTCTTGAGTGAGGATGAATGGTGAAATCCTTGTGCTCTTGCTTCTGCCTCTTCTCCTTAGCTTCCTTAGGTCTAAATTATGTCAAAAGTCCTCAAAATACTATTTTTTTCATTTATATATACCAAGTAAGGTCGGGCCCAAACAATTATACCTTCTCTTACGCAAAAAAGGACACTTTTACCGGACAGGATGTGCGCGGCTCTGCACCTGGAAGTGTGACCACGCATTTGGCCGCGCACTTTTCACACGATTCTGCCCCATATGCACTAACCGCGCACTTTTCACCCTGTGCTCTTTTCACCATATGATGTTGGGAATTTGAAAAAACGTAAAATATGAAAGTTGTATCTCTTTGAATTAGATTTCCAACAGTATATTTTGGAGCCCAAACTGAATTTTGAGAGAAAAGTTATGCGTATTTTACTAGACATTGTGCAATATGCATGCTCGATTTTTTGTTCATTCTTAACTATCATCCTTTGATCCCGAACACGATTCCGGCTTAATTCATTGGGCTTTTACTCAGACTTCAAAGCTCCAATCACTTGAGTTCATTCCATAACATCTACATAGTTTGGAATCACTCCTACAAGGCATAAAACACACAATTAGTGCAAAACACTAGCGATTAAAGCTCAAACTCAGCTAAAGTGCAGTAAATTAGAATGTAATAATCGACTAAAACACGAGATTATAACCTACCATCTCAACCACAGATCCGTTCTGCTGACCGCAGAACCGCTACAGATTGAACCAGAATAAGCTTGATTTTGAGGGCAAGTTTTCGGTCCAATGTGTGACTTTAAAATCATTTTGTGGACCGCATATCTATTTCATTTACACAAGGGAAAATTTTGGGAAGAGATTCTGATGTCCAATGTGCGAACGCATAATCGATTTGCTAACCTCAAAATCAGCCGCAAACTTGATCAGGCCAGCCCAGGTTTGGAGAACAGTTTGCAGTCTACTTCACGGATCGCATAGCTATTTCACGGTCCCATCTGCTATGGCATACCTTGCTCGGACGGTTAATTTTTGGGAAATTTTACCCAACCCTATTTTTTATTAAAGGCATCATGGGTCATTTTGGAAGGCATAAATGATTATTTTAGAGAGAGGAAGAAGCTCCAACCATTTTACTCCTTAATTCTTGCTCAATCTTGACGATTCAAGGAAGCTACTCACTAGGTCTTCAACTAACCAGGTAATCTCTCGCACCTAAGATTTCATGCAATTTGTAATGGGTTTAA
The DNA here is from genome assembly GCA_026770625.1 of Nicotiana glauca. NCBI lineage: Eukaryota > Viridiplantae > Streptophyta > Magnoliopsida > Solanales > Solanaceae > Nicotiana > Nicotiana glauca. Next base: position 100,720 of record MU694101.1, on the reverse strand, counting down.
GTATATGTTTTATCATTTTGGGGCTTATGGGATGGTGATCGGAATCCATAAGCTATCTATTTTGAAATTTGGAGTGTATGAGGAGAATGTGAGGCGTGGTTCTTGATTTGGGCCGAGGGTGTGTCGTTGATCATGCATGTATCGATAAAGTTGTTATGGAGGTTGTTAAACTATAGTTTGAAATTGGTTGCGGGGTGACGGAATTCTACCATAAAAACCTTATAGCCAAATTTGCATACTTAGTGTTTGATGAAATACTCATGATGACTAAGCCTATGAACGCTCCATAATAAATGTTTATATTGTTGTAGATTGAAGTTGTTAAGAGTAGTGGATCATTGTAGTAATCCTAAGAAAAGCATAGTCGAGGTATGTTGGCTAAACCCTTTCGTAGAATCGAATTTCATGAATTCCTTATGAATTCCAAGTATGGTTTGACCAAGCTCACATCCTTATTGTGCTAAATCGTCACAATTGGTATTAAATACATATACCATGCCCTCCCTTGGGAAATAGCCCAAGTATGATCAGTTCATAAAAATGATTATGAACTCAATCCATGGTTCCATTAAAATTACTATGCTCTTATTTGTAAATGTTTCCAATATGTTCTAAGCCCTTATGTATTCATGAGTTGAAGCTTTGATTTTTCGGATGCTTTATAAGTGCCTTTAAAGGTTTTATAATCCATTTCAAATGAAATAATGAAAGTGTGAAGAATGAAAGGCTATGAAACGAATATAATTATTTTATATGACAAATATTTTGGGGAGCATCGCTAGGTCACCGAGTAAGGCTGGTTATAAATGCCCAAGCCCGAAACTACACGTTCCGGTGTTGGAGATGGTTGAGAGATAAATTCTCTTTATGATATGTTGAAATTATTTCCCTGGATTGTGATGAATGGATAGTTAGTAAGGGACAATGTAGACCCATATGACATTGTGGTGAGATAACTTAGTCAATCGAGCGGGGATCGAATGTCATACCGTTCATATTATGGTATTGTATTTCTATGTCCACCCGTATATATTGAGGTGAGACGGCTTAGTCGATCGGATAGGGATCGTACTCCATGCCATATGCATGGTGGTGTGTCGGTACTGAGGATCTCCCAGCCTAAATTATTAATGCTTATTTGAAGGTTTACTTTGTTTTAACTTGGCATTTAAATACGTATTGACTTTTCTTACTGTTTCCATATTTCTCTCCAATTATGTTGTCATTCCATTCATTGAGAGGGTATGTATCTTTACATACTAATACTATTTCATACGTATTAACGTCCCTTTTACCAGGGGCTCTGCATTTTTAACGGACGCAGGTGGTTCCTCAGCAGGTGGCAGTGATCCTTGATAGCAACATAGCCTCCACTCAACGGATTTGGGTGAGCCCTATTCTATCATGGAGCCCATATGTTGTATAATCTTCATGTACATTATTTTTGAGGTATAGTCGAGGACTAGTCACCGACATACATATAGTGTGTTTTATTTTGATTGGGGTAACAAACTAGAAATGTTGTAGTTGTCAAACATGTTTCCACTTTTAAACTATGAACTTGTAACAATTTGGAAATCGTAAAGGTAGTTTCTATAAGTAATGAAATTGGTGTTGTCGTCACGACCCAAATGTGAGGGCCACGATGGGCACCCAGTGCCTACTCAACCGAGTACCAATATAACGTATCTTTCTTATCACACCATTATGGATAAATGGGTCAGAAAGGCCGTCATGAGATAACAGAAATAAAACATAAGGGAATACTAGACATAGGACGACCCAACATGACATAGAAACTTATACATATGACATACAGGCCTTTAAGGCCGCATGATCATTTTTACACTCAAAAAATAGGCCGACAAGGCCATACAAGTATTCATATACATGACATCTATCTACAAGCCTCTAAGAGGATATAAAAGTCATAAAGGTCGAGACAGGGCCCCGCCATACCAATCAATACATGTCCAAATCATACTGACCAAATAGAAAACTTCGGAGCAAGTGGAATGCACCAATACCTTCCGTTGAGCTGATAGCCTACTATGAGAATCTCAACCTATCTATCGAGACTTGTGGGTATGAAACGCAGCGTTCCCAGGTAAAAAGGGACATCGGTACAAATAAAGTACCGAGTATGTAAGGCATGAAAGAAGTATATAAAATACATGAAAGAAACATGGAGTAAAGAACTCAACCTATAAGTCTGAATAGCTTTGTGAATCATGAAAAATGTATAATGTCATGTGTATGCTTATAAATGTCATATCATGCATAGGTATATGCATACATAACATCATCAAGCCTCTAATGACATCCCGTCATATCATCTCGAGCCCTGTGGGTGAAATCATCAATGTATACCAGCTGATCAAGTGGTGGTGTGTATATAACGTCATAACCTTTTTCCATATCCCATATATATAACATATATAATGTCATCTGGTCATGGGTCAATGTACATGTATAAATAAATGCAGTATACAAGAAGTAAGTCAATAAAATCTCTCGGGTTGTCATAAGATCAATGTGCCTTTGGTTAATATTATGAAATAAACTTTATCAACTTTATTTTCTGTGACCGATGAAAAGACGATATAATAATAGGACACATGGGGAATCAAGAACATAGGCACCCCTAGTACTTCTATGAATAGAGACATTTATGAAAGTTCTGCGGTTACACATTTCATTTGTATCATATGTATCATGCCAAAAGGAAAGAATGGACAGCCCTAACACACATTAACCCCATTGAGTCCTTAAAACCTTCCAAGAAAATCTTCAAATAACTCAACTCAATCTACCATAGCATAGGGAGATTCAAAATTAGTGCTGAATAAAGCTAAGTCTGTAACTTAAGCTATTAGCTCGTTGACGTAAATTCGGCAGCACCTCCCCTGTAATAAAGGCATACTCTAATACCATATACGAATAACAACAACCATAGAAATCAATCACCATATACATATCAATAACAAGATACTATATAACAATAAAAAGTCACAACTACTTCATGACGAGCAGCAAACTCCAATTGAAATCCGTATGGCAGCCCTTATAGACTTCTTACTTTAACTTACCAGTATCATTAACATGATAGTGAAGTCATTCAACAGTGATTCCAACCTTATACCATATAGTTATAACAAAAGAAACAATTCACAACTCTAACTATCCTCAATTAACAACTTTATTCACTGGTTCATGTCTAGTCTATCCATTTAACTTAATCAACATCAAGATAAACTTAAACACATGCAAGAACACAATATACGTACCTTCTACAGTAGCTTCAATTCAAAATCCAAGTTACATTTAGCTTACAAAAAACCTCAATAGCAATACAACACCATAGAAGTGACTTAAAGCTAATCTTCACTTCCAATCTCAAGTTTCATAGTTTCATTCACAAAGTCACTTGATAAACATATAGAAATGCATAACAATAGAAACCGTATCACTATCAAGTTATCTTCCCCATTTTCCAGTCATAACAGCATATATATATATATATATATATATAGAGAGAGAGAGAGAGAGAGAGAGAGAGCCTTAAAATAACCCAACAAAGATAACAACATCTCTTCCCCTTTCAAGTGCTATCTTATAATCTTTTACTCTAACACCACAACCAACATATAATTAACCTTAAAAACCATCAAAATGTTAAACAACCCTTAGGTAGTAGATAAATTTCGAACCCCAAGCTTAACTTATCTCACCATTATCCTTATTCACATTACAACACCATAGAGGGGTTATTCTTCACCTTTTGCTAACTTTGATGTTGAATTATGGTGTATTTTTTTGAAATTTGTTTGGAGCCTTGGGGAAGATGTTTGGGAGAGTTTGGAGAGTGTGAGAATGGAATGAGGACAAAAAATGAGCAAATCTCATAAAAGAACGAGATAAAAACAAGTGAAGGTTGGCCACCGACCAAGTGGGTCCCATAGGGGCTTCCTGCGTAGTCTTGCAAAAATACGAATATTTCTCTAACTGATGTTGTATTGACTAATACTTTAATGAGTTAGAAACTAGACTCATATATATTCAATTTGGTAGGTGGATAACCCTATAATTCAAAGTACATTGGGAGAAAATCTCAAGTACATTTGACCTAATTTTTAGCACATTTATGAATACAACTTGTGATGACCTTTGCCAAATTTTATTTCCCAACTCGCTTGAATTCAAAACTTAATACACGACTACCATACGACTTATATAACTCATAATATAACCTCTTTATCATGTTAATCACCATATTCTTATCTCAAAAGTACTTGTTATAATATTCCCAACTTGTCGACTTTCAACAAAACTTATTTTCTTAAATTTGTTTAGCTTCTAAGCCTTCCAACCCTCTTGGTACTTGTTATTCATGATCATAAATATTTTCAACCTTCATGGCAACATGGTTAACCTACT
>MU694101.1:71283-88783 GCA_026770625.1 Nicotiana glauca | reverse complement strand
AAAGAGGTACATTTTTGGTGTTGGAAAAATTGGAAAATCACTCACTCACTCAATTGAGAATGTGTATTATGTCAATGGTCTTAAGTACAGTCTCTTGAGTGTTTATCAGATATGTGATAAAGGAAACAAGGTGGAGTTCATGTCAAGGATACGCACAGTTACAAATCTAGTAACTGGTGATGTGGTGCTTGTGGCCAAAAGATACAAGAACATCTACGTTGCTGATTTTGAGTCCCTACAAAGTGGTGATCTGAGTTGCTTGAAAGCAGTTAAGGATGATGTTGAACTGTGGCACAAAAGGCTGGGGCATGCTAGCTTCTCTCTACTGAATAAGCTGGTTTAGAAGGACATGGTTCGTAGTCTGCCTAAGTTAAAGTTCATAAAGAACAAAGTTTGTGATGCCCACGCTAGAAGAAAGCATGTGAAATCCTTATTCAAGACAAAGAAGAGTGTTAGCACCTCAAAACCACTTGATCTCCTTCATATGGATCTATGTGGTCCTATGAGAGTGCAAAGTAAAGGAGGAAAAAGATACATTTTTATGATAGTGGATGACTATTCCAGATTCACTTGGACTCTATTCCTTAGAACAAATGATGAGACCTTTATGGAATCAAAAGTAGCATGCATTTGAAAATGGAAAGAGTAGCATGGAACAGAATTTGACAATGCTAAGTTTGATGAATTCTCAACGATAATGGCATCACCCAAAACTTCTCAGCCCCAAGAACTCTACAGCAAAATAGAGTTGTGGAAAGGAAGAACTGGACCCTTGAAGAAATGCCGAGAACAATGCTGATCGATAGTGGGATTGCTAAGAACTTCTGGGCTGAAGCTATTAACACTGCCTGCTACTTGGTGAACAAATGCATGATCAGGTCTCTCTTGAACAAAACTCCTTATCAGTTGCTGAATGGAAGGAATCCCAAGCTGACTCACTTAAGAACATTTGGATATAAATTTTATGTTCTCAACAATGGAAAGGATCAACTTGGAAAATTTGACGCCAACAGTGATGAAGGAATCTTTTTGGGATATTCTTCTAAAAGTAAAGCCTACAAGGTATACAACAAGTGGACTCAGTGTATTGAGGAGAGTATACATGTAATCTTTGATGAGTCCTATCTCTCTTGTGAAAAGAGCAAGAAGGATGATCAAGATAGAGAGCCTCTGCTAGTTATAGTAGAGGTCACTGATATGGCAAACGGAAAGGCAGATATGATGAGCCAAGTGAAAGAGACAAGTGAAGACAATGCAGTCTCTTCCTTATCAGCCGGAGAGGAACCATGTACTATAATTACAACCACAGAAGCTGAAGAAAGAGTGGTTGATGCAGTTCAAAATACTCCACAAGTAGCTGAAAGAAGGATTCAAGGGAACCAGTCAAGATTGCCCAGCTCCTCCACAAATGAAGCTTAAGTGCCCACTTAAGTGCCCAACTGGAAACAAAAAAGCTCTCATCTTCTTGACAATATAATTACTCCTCTGGATTCAAAAGTCCAAACCAGATCAAAAGCCAGAAATTCACTTGCCTTCTCAGTATTTCTCTCCCAAATAGAGCCCAAAAACATTAAGGAAGATGTTTACCGTGAAAATGGTAATAACAATTAAATTTGTTGATGGGAATCTAAAAATACGTGATCTATTTTTATGCTAGTTGTTTAAGCAGTTAATGTTGGATGTGTGCAGATAAAAGATATAACGTGAGCTAAAATAGTGCTATGATTAAATTGAGGGGTTAGCTGTCCAGACCTCGAGCTAACTGATGAGGGACCTCGAGGTCGATGCCTGGGCTCGGGCTCAAGCTATCTGGGATAACTGAGAAGGGCTAACAGTTAGAATATAATTGTTAGAGTCTTTTTATGGCCTATGGAGAACAATGAATGGAGAACAAGTATGAAAGCAATAAATGAAAGTGATAATCTCGAGCGAGTAAGTTAGAGAGAAAATAGAGAGAGAGAGAGAGAGAGAGAGTTGTTATTTATCTTATATAGAATAGTCGGAGCAACATCCGATTTTTGCAAAGTGATGAGGATCCCCTTTATATAGGAGGGGAATCCAACATAGTACAAAATGTATTAATTGTAAAGGTATGGAGATGGGACGGCTAGACGTGACACCTTGGTGCAGGTTCCGGACATGCCGACTTTGCTAGACTTAGCCGCGTGCCTTGGGAATTCCCTATTTGACTCTAGCCTCGATCAATATCCTCTTTAGTTCACGCCTCGACGAGCTCCGGGTGAGGGAACCCATCCACAACTTTGCGTCCTTGTGGCCTCGAGGTGTTCTTCTGAAGTGACTTAACAATAAGAAATTGGACCCTCTAATTTCGCTACATACAGATAGTCTCCACATTTCTCAGAATGAAGTGATAGGAAATGATTCTGATACCCAACTCCCCGGGCTTCTTATGACAATATTATACCGATGATGCAACCTATGGCGTGAGTTTTCACAATAACCGGGACATCCCTTAGACTTGTCTTTTCGACGCCTATTTAATGTGTTGTCCATTCCCGTTCTTCAAAGTGATAGTACCACCATCAATTCGGTTCTTTAAGAATGCATTAATTGTATCTGTCGATCAGTCTTCCAAAGGCATTGTTGGCCGTTTCAGTGTCCCCTATAAATAGGGGTATTATGGCGTTATTTTGCTATCCAAGTTCCTTCCTCTATTCATTCACCCCTTCCATCTTGCCATATTCTTTTATTATTAAGCACCATGTTTGGAGTTCACGACTTTAAGGTTGTTTGGCAGCATTCCCATCGACTATGGGGTGGACTTTTGCCTGAGCTTCCCTTTATTGAGCGAGATCATGTCGTCTTGTCGTCGTTGTGTTATCGTTACGCCTGCTACTACTGTCATTGTTGGCTCGGGATGATGCTAAATGGGGGATTGACTTTCCATTTTAGAAAATTATTTGGAGTGTACATCGCTGCTCATGGGTGGGCTCGAATTATACACCGCTGCTCACCTTTAATCCCTGGCTTGGTGTGTTACTTCACCCCGGGCTGGTAGTTTGCATGGCTCAACGTCCCAAGAAGTGGACTCAAAGTCGACATGCAAGCGAGGCCGACATTAGCCAAGGTCCGTTGTCCTTGCAAGGCTCTCTTTCCCAAAGAGGGTCCTCGACCTTTAGCGAGCTATGGCATTTTTTCATCCCTTCCTGCTTCTTCGTTTATGTGTAAGGAACTTTTGTAGGCTTTTGTAATCATATGTAAGGATCCATCGAGGGCCGTTTTAGATGAATGTTCATGAAATAGAGATATTTCTTGATTACTACCTTTGATGTTTGTCATATTCTTCTATATTTGTGGGAGTTCTGAATGTATGCCTCTGTTGACGATTGTCAATATCTAACTCGGATGTGAGTATTCCCTCCAATTTTTGGTTAATAGAAATGGTTCCTTTTCGAGCCCATCGTCTTTCCTCAAACCAAGCCTGAATTTGTCCGATGGACTCGGGCCGTCGGGCCCCTCTAGTTTCATGGAGACAGCACGTCGAGTTTTGAAATTTTTTAGAGCGGTATCTGAGTGAGGGTCATCTTCGTGCACCTAGAGATTTGCTTTGAACTTGATGTAGAAAAATTTCAAGGCGTTGTAGGTAGGCCTCCACTGAGGGGTTGTCCATATTTAGGTGATATCCTGAGGTTGAGCCCTCATGGATGGAGCTCGATGAGTTTATTTTCCTTGAGAGGTAAATTTCAAGATCGGGTACCATCTCGAACTCTGTAATGGTGCTGAAAGCTTTTTGAAGCCTAACTTTTTTTATGGAGGTCCTCGAGGTCAGGTAGCACCTCAGGATTGGAGATGACGTTGTTGGCCTCTTGAAACCTAACTTCTAATTGATGGAGGTCCTTGAGGTCAAGTACCACCTTGGGACTCGCATCGAAGTCATCGGCCTCTCGGGGCCTAAATTGGGTAGACGAACCATTGCTATCTCCTCACATATATACGGGGTTGCTTCCGCTTCTTGTTATATGGAATAGGACCTGATGAGTACAACAGAGTCTCAACGTGTGATTCTGCTAAGGAAATATAGGAAGCATTGCAAACCACACATGAAGGAACTACTCAGGTCAAACAATCCAAGATCGACATGCTCACCATTGAGTATGAGCTCTTCAGGATAAAGGATGGTGAGTCTATACAGAATATGCACACTAGATTCACATCCATCATAAATGAGCTTTATTCACTTGGAGACGTTATTCCGATAAACAAGCTTGTAAGGAAAATGCTCAGTGTTCTACCCGGTTCTTAGGAGAATAAGGTAAATGCCATCACTGAAGCTAAAGATTTACAAACTCTAACCATGGATGAGCTAAGAATCTGAAGACATACAAGATGAAAAGAAAAAAAAAACAATGAAAGGAGAGAGCCAAGGAAGGGAAAAAAACCTGGTATTTAAGGCTGAAAACAGTGACTCAAGTGAAGAAGATAGTGATATGGCCTATCTTACTAAAAGGTTTCAAATTATGGTTCGAAGGAATGGTGGTATGCCAAAGAGGGGTGGTTCAAGTAAGGCAAGGAACAATGATCTCTATCACAGGTGTGGAAAGCCAAGGCATTTCATCAAGGACTGTCCACTTCTGAAATAGGAGCAATACAAACAAAACCATGGCAAAGTAGCAAAAAGGAACCAGGTTCCAAACAAATGATTTAGTCGAAAAAGTGCAGCTGACAATATTGTGAAGCAGGCTCTTGCTGCTTGGGGAGACTTCTCCAGTGAATCATAAAGGGAACTAGATGCAGGAAGCAACTCCATGATGGCAGTGGAAAGTAAGTAGCGAAATATGATTCACTTGTTCGTGCTGATAGATCAGTGTGACGATGATGAAGAGGATGGAAATGATGAGGTAAATTTCAGGGATGTTCAAAGAAATCTGAACTCTTACTCATCTAAGAAGTTAAGATCATTAGCAAACATTATACTTGATGTATATTATAGCCTTGTTAATGATAAAGATATCTTGACCATAGAACTAGGAGAAGCTGAACAATCTAGAGATGATCTGGTGGTTTGTGTAGTGGACCTATAGCCTGTTTGGCCAAGCTTTTTTTTGGCCAAAAGTATTTTTTTTTTGCCAAAAGCATTTTTGACCAAAAATTGAGGTGTTTACCCAAGCTTTTGGAAGAAAAAAAGTGCTTTTGAGAAGAAACAAAAGCAATTTTGGAGAAGCATAAAAAATTAGTTTCTCTCTAAAAATACTTTTTTGAGAAGCACTTTTGAGAAAAATACACTTAGAAGCAGCTTTTTTAAAGCTTGGCCAAACACTAATTACTGCTCAGAAGTGCTTTTCAAACTAATTAGCCAAACACAAATTACTTCTGACAAAAAGTACTTTTGAGAAAAGCACTTTTGAAAAAAAGCAATCTTAAAATAAGCTGATTTTTGCACCTTGGCCAAACAGGCTACTAAATTAAACCATAGCTAATCTTGAAAAGGAAAAGGAAGTTTTAAATGAAAAAATAAATAGTGTAGAAAATGAGAGATATTATCTTATGGTAATGGTTGTTGATTTGAAGGAAACCATAGAAGGCCTTAGCAATGAAAAACATACTCTAGAAGAGAAAATTGCTGCTACTGAGCAAGAGAGGGATGACCTTTTGGTAATAATCACTAACCTAGATGAATCCATTGAGGGACTCAATTCAGAACATAGGACTGTGAGTATTGGGAAAGGGAAGGAAGTAGCTAGTGAGACACACATCAAGCTTGAAAAGGAATTAAATGATGTGAAAATTAGTCTATATGGTGAACTTGAGAAAAATAGGTAACTTCAAGCTAAATTGGAGAAAGTAAAAATTGATCTTGAGAAATCTCTAAAGTGGACCTGGTCCTCAGATGTTGTCACTGCCATGTACTTCAACAATAGTGGAAACAAGCAGGGAATCGGGTTCCTGTAAGGCCTCAGAATTTTTTTTCGAATAATATAAGAGTTCGTCGTGCCAAGGTAGGCTAATTATTTTATTTTGTGTGCAAATGAGGATTTATGATATTATGGATATCAATTGGATATGTTAATAAGCATATAAGTCATATTATAGGTCAATTGGGTCTAAGGAGAGGCCTAAGTCTAAGACAAGTTGAAAAATTTCATATTAGACGAAATCTGTAAATGAGTGCGCACAAGACCTCACTTTGAACGATCATATCTCTAGTTATATAAGTAGTTGTATGATCCATAACCAATCAAATTAAATCTCTTTGAGTCTATTTTCCAACGCAACAAACTTTTCATCATTTGGAGATGTATACAGAAAGTTATGACCACTTTACTAGGCAGGTGTCACTAGCGCGAACATTGCGCGAAGTCGCGCATTATGCTGAGTATTCTGCCTCCCGCGCGCGAAGTCGCTTGCGTGGAAGTTTCTTTAATACCCAAGACCGGGTATAGAGAGTTCTCAAGCCATTTTTGGAGCAAGGGCTTGCTCTCTCAAGGGGATTTCATCCCAAACTTTATTTATATGATCCAAGGTAAGATTTTTGGAGTATTTTGAGTTGATTACTACTCCTAAACACTTATATTAACAAGGATTAATCTTGAAAATCCTTAGATTTTCATTCAAATCCCTGAATTGACCAAGAACACTTCAAGTGGGAATTCTCAAGATTCTTACTACAAGATATATGTCTATCATCTCTAACTACTCTATGGTAATTATTTATGTATGACATGTACATTAGAACTCTTGGGATGGTGATTGGAAGCCATAGATGCCTAACCTAGGTTGTGTTGGTGTTTTAGAGATTAGGAGATGGGTTATTGAGTTATGATTCTTGGGATAATAGTATTATGTATACATGCATGTACAAATTAGGTTTGTGGGAAGATTGTTAAACATAAATAAGTAATGATTGGGTTGGGGAATGAAAAAAATCTTGTAAAAGAGATTTAAAATCAAGATGCTCAACTAGTGTTTGATAAAATGCTCAAATGAGCTAGAATTATGAATATATTCCTAATTTGTGTTCAATTTTGTCATGTCTCGAAGTAGATGGGCATTGCTAGAATTTCCGGAACGTTGTAGTAACTTAAGGAAAAGCTCTTATGTATGGCTAAACCCCCGTCTTTTAGAAATCGAGCCTCATCAATGTTGTGTGAATATGGTAAGATTAAAGTTGAATTGTTGCGTCGATTATTATTTTCCATGAATTGGTGTTGTAACCTTATATGCGTGAATGATGTGTCTCAACAGGATTAACGTGATATCTTGATAACTTGAAAGGGGCAAACGATATGAATTATGTATTGAAATTCTAAGACCTTAAATCAAGATTATGGATAAAGATGTTTGAAATAAATTGAATGACTTTGAAAAATAGAGTATGGCCAATATGCCGAGAACTTGAATTGTAATTGTGCTTGGTGACGCCTATGACATGAGAAAATATGAAATAGATTATGAAATGAGTCTTGACTTCACTTTCTGTAAATGACTACAATAATAAAGTGGCCTAAAGGCTTGTATTCAATTTATGCCCATAGATGGTTGCTCGAGATAATGATTTGCCTTATAAATACCCCCAATGTGATCCGAGTTGTTACATACACCGATGTTTAAATTGTATATTGTCGTGATTGAAAAGGAGTAATTCAAGAATGATGGATGTAATTGCTTGTATATGACTTGATGTCTATTTCTATTATGGTTTGGTGTGTCCCCTCCTTTTTTGGAAGAACCCTTATGTTTGAAGTTCCATTGATAATGAACTTGAGGTGTATGATTTCTGAGATATTGTATATGCCGAGGATTCATGGTTCCTCTCATGTGTACTTGAAATCTTGAATTAAATGGCTTGTTTTTGAATTTTATATTGACGTGAAATATGTGGAAATGATGTGAAATGTGGGAAATAAGAGAGTGAGTTATAAAATGTAGCCTGGTGCCAAGTATAATGCAATGATTGTGGCCCTCTGTGCCGATTAATTGATATGTGAACCTATGGATGGGCTATGAAATGCATAGATGTATAATATAACATGTGGAACCTATGGACGAGCTATGAAACACATAGGTGTATAATATAATATGTGGAACCTATGAACCGGCTATGAAACACATAGGCGTATAATATAATATGTGGAACCTATGGACGGGCTATGAAACACATAGGCGTATAATATAATATGTGGAACCTATGGACGGGCTATAAAACACATAAGTGTATAATATAATATGTGGGACCTATGGACGGGCTATGAAATGCATAGGTGTATAATATAATATGATGTGTGAACCCTATGGACGGGCTATGAAACGCATAGGTGTATAACATGATATGTGAACTCAATGGACGGGCTATGAAACACAACCTAAAGGTATGGAAATTATGTGAAAGCTATGTGATCCCTTTTATTTGATAATGCTGTGAACATTTAAAGTGTTTGAGGTTCACTTGTGATTTCTTTATTCTTGTTTGATAGTTCTTTCTAATTAGATGGTGTTTAGTTATACATACTAGTGATATTCAATGGAACTAACGCCCCTTTTGCCGGGAGCGCTACATTCGTATTATGATTGTAGGTGGTTTCATAACAGTCAGTGTTGGTTGCAGCCAATGATGCATCTTTCTTTCATCTGATTTGGTGAGCCCCACTTCATTTTGGGGTCCTGTACGATTGTTTATCATGTACTTTGTAATTAGAGGTATAGCCGGAGCTTAGTTACCGGCATTTCCATATTATTCTTCAGTTATATTTTGAGGCTCCGTAGACATGTTGTGGGTGGTGTTTGGTATTAGGAAATGAAATTTGCAATATGTTTTCCTCCACATCCATAATTTTTTTTTACATTTTGGATACTGTGTTTTAAATGGTTAATGAAAATAAAATGGAAGTTGCTAATGAAATATTTATAAAGTATGACTAATGAAGTCCATCTCCTATTTATTCATGAATTAGTTTGGGTAAAATGAAACTTAACAGGCTTGCTCAGTCGGGTTTACTCGGTTGAGCGCCGGTCGCACTCCTTGGATTTTGGGGCGTGACAGTTCCAAAAGGAGAAAACTCTGTACAACCCTCACAACAAGTACGTCACTGTTCCTAATAACTGGTTGTGTACCACTGTGGGAGCAATGGACACTTCAAAGAAAATTGCCAGGCCAGGGTTCAATCTATTCAAAAAAACAAAGTGTTTACTGAAAAAGTGACTACTAACGAGGGACCAGGTACCGCTTGTAAGAAACGAATATTGCATGCATGGACTAGAAAAGCCCTTATCCATCCCTTTTATCATAACAAGGGACCCAAACTAGTTTGGGTTCCTAACTTTAACCCATGATTTATATGTGCAGGGAACAATGAGAGAAAGTGGACTACAATGATTCATGAACAGTAGATGCTAAAAGCACATGACTAGAAACACCATGGATTGTCTCTCACTGAAAGCCCTACAAAAAAGGGAATGTATCTTGTGTATATATATAAAAAACAAAAAAGGGGTACATTCTCGGTGTTGGAAAAAATGGAAAGTCCCAGTCACACTCAATTGAGAACGTGTGCCATGTGAGTTGCCTAAAGCACAGTCTCTTGAGTATGTCTCAAATCTGTGATAAAGGAAGCAAAGTAGAGTTCTTATAAAAAATGTGCACAATTACCAATTTGGAATGGTAAAGTGGTCTCAGTCGCCAAAAGAACAAGAACATCTACTTCTGACCTTAAATCCCTACAAACTGGTGATATGAGCTGCTTGAAGGCAGTTGACAATGATGCAAAACCTTGGCATAAAGGGTTGGAACACTCAAGGCTCTCACTTCTGAATGAACCGATTCAGAAGAACCTGGTTCGTGGGCTGCCAAATTCAAGATTTACCTGGACATTGCCTGTCAGAGCAGAGGAGGAAACTTTTGATGTATTTACGTCACTTGTCAAGAAGATCCAAGTGAAGAGGGAACTGAAGAAACCACGTATCAGATCTGATCACGGGATAGAATATACCAGTGCCAAAATTTGATAAGTTTTGTAATGAAAATGGGATCACGCACAAATTCTCAGCACCAAGGACTCCACAGCTAAATGGTGTTGTTGAAAGAAAGAGCAAAACTCTTGAAAACATGGAATGAATAATGTTCATCGACAGGGGAATCGCCAAAACTTTTTGGGCAGAAGCAATTGCCACTTGGTGAACAAGTGTATGATCAGGTCCCTCCTAGGCAAAACCTCTTATGAGTTGCTCAGTGGAAGAAAGTGTCCATGTGCTATTCAACGAGATTCCCTCCTTTAATAAAGGAGACAGTGATGATCAAGATAATGAACCAATTTTGGTCCCCGGGAATGAAGGTAATGCAACATCCTCTTCTACTTCTCAAGAGGAACCCGGTCCTTCAAATAATTGGAGATGCATTGCAAGGTACTCCACAAGTAGCAGAATAAGGAGGGTAGGGAAATCCATTTAATTTACCCAGTTTCTCCACTAATCAAACTTCGGTCCCCATTTGGAAACACAAAAGCTGCCATCTACTTGATAACATATTCACTCCCCTTGATTCTGGATTTAGAAAAGATCAAATTCAAAAATTACCTAGCCCTTTCTGTATTTCTATTCCAGATAGATCCCAAAATCAAATCCCAAGATATCTCACTTGAAGGTTGCCGAAAGAAGTTTGAGATACCTTAAGAGAACACATGACCCAGTTTTATATTACCCCTCAGGTGATAGTTTTAATCTCATTGGGTATGCTGATGCTAACTATGCAGGTTATCTTGTGGACAGGAAAAGCACTTTTGGAATGACTCACTTGCCATGATCATGTCTCATCTCTTGGGGCACAAGGAAGCAAAACTCAGTGTCTTCTTCAACAACTGAAGCAGAATATGTTACGGCAACATCCTATTATGTTGAACTCCTATGAATTAAGCAGCAACTGGAAGATTTTGGGGCATTTACTGATAGTGTGCCTCTTCTATGTTACAACACCAGTGCACCCAACTTGGTCAAGAATCCGGTTCAAAACAAAAGTACCAAGCACATTGAGGAGAGGCATTAGACTTTCAGGGACAATATGGAGAAAGGGTTGATCTGTATGAAGTTCTGCAGAACAGAATACCAAATTCTAGATGTCTTTACTAAAGCTTTGAGACGGAAACACTTTAGAAGAAACGAGGTGAAGCTGGGCTTATTGAAGCCTAATGGAGAACCTTATTCTCCATCAACTGGCTATGAAAATCACCTTCAGGTAAAATTAGCTAAAGCGTTTTCTGGCCAAGTCCAACTCACATCGATACCGTTGCAGGTAAACACACATGACGATCATAGAAGCTAAAGGTACAATTGTGAACTGCGAAAGAAGAGCTGCTACAACCTTTGTTTTTCAAAAAACTGTTCGAGCATCAGCTTCTCGAACCACAGGTTATTAGTAATGTGTTGATTTTCATATTTTCTCAAAAGGGTTAACAAAATTAATTTAATTACCACATCATCCGACTTTTCAAGTCTGCATGTCATGTCTTGTCTTTAGAATCCCTTCGTCCCCTTTGTATGATAACGTTTTCCCACAGACCTACCGTTATTTTCAATATTATTCAGAACCCGTTTCTCTCTCTCTCTCTCTTCTCATCATTAGCCTTTTTTCTCATGAAACTCTCCTTCTCCCTCCCAGCAAGTCATGAACCTTCATCTCTCTATATCTCTATTATCTTCTCTTTGCTTCTCTCTTACTTTAGTTACCTACCATACACATCTATAATGGCAATCGAATGATCTCTTTCTTCTTCCACCATTAACACCACTCCCACTTCCCTATCATTCTTAAAGACATCTCCATAAATTCTCTTTTCTACTCCCTCCAATGTTACTATACCCACACCTGTTTCCTCCTCATTTCTTATAGTTTTTCCTTTTTTGTCAAACCGTGTTTCCCTTCTATGTATTGAAAACCCCATGTCTTCTCATTCCTCTGATCTCATCAATGAACACTTAGAAGGTGTTACCTTTCAGGTGTCAGATGTTTCTGAGGATGATCCTGATCAGTATCTGAACCCCTCTATTTTGGACTTAGTGGCTCTCATAGAGTCACCAGAAAAGGAAGCAGCGAATAACATCATAGCTATCGCTGCTGAAAGTCTATTGAATGAAGGAGCATATCTTTTATCTCAGTATCAAAGGGAAGAAACTCCATTCCTAGTGATGAAAGAACCATGGTACTTTTCGAGTCCTTAATCCATGAAACTGTTCCATAAAAACCTGCTGGAGGACCCGTTTCTCTTCTAGATAAATCCACTCCTGAACCTATTGATTATCCTAAGTCCTTAGAATCCTCTTCCAAGTCACCCCTTATGCAACAGAAAGAGGGCTTTAAGTCTATCGTGCAGAAAAGTAAGAGAGGTGTCAAGACAAGGAGGAAGAGGTTGATAAATCAAGGGGACTTTGTGACTAACAAGAGTATTCTAGTGGGTGAGGTTGACAAAAATTCTCTAAAGGAACCCGGTTCCTTAGTAGAACGATCTGAAGCCCAGAAGTATGTGGATGAAGCTTCCAATCAAGCTATTGAGAAACAAAGTGGAGCATCCGTGAATGGTAGCAGTATGTCTAAGAAGAGTCCGGTTGAGCAAGCTATGTCTGAAGATGATACATTGGGGCTTGTAAGTTGGAAAGGGAAATTTGTTGAAGGATCTAGAAAATGAAAATGGGAAACTCTAGGGGAACTTGGTTCTCTAAAGACCATGCCTAGTGACAGTGGTCTTTGGCAGGAGAGATTGAGAACTCAGAAAGTCTTATGGGGTCGTATATTTGATCCGGCAATTTCAGAGATGGCTGGTATGAGGCAAATTCTGTAGATAGTAGAATTTCAGCAATTGGAGCATCTATTTCAGGAGAACATGTCTATGGTGTACGAAGATACGGTACAAAATTTCTATGCATCTCTCTTTACCGTTGAGAGGGATTACATATGTATGCTAGTAAATGGAGTAGACATTGTACTTGATGATTCAACATGGGGGAAGGTTCTCAAAATTCCATGTGAAGGAATGTCCTCAGTCAAAAGTGTTTGTGGTTTCAATTTCAGGAGAGCTATTTTGAAAGAGCAAGCTATTCAACAGGGGGAACATGTACATAAGAAAGTGTTACATCCTGAGTATCAGCTTCTCTTTGAGCTGGTTAATAAAGTGCTTTTACCTTGTTCTGAGAGGCGGTCAATTGCTACAAAATCTGATCTGGTCTTATTGGAAGCTCTTGATGAGTTTGTCCCAATAAATCAACCAGAAATCATGATAGATCATATGCAAAAAGTGGCAAACTTTAAAGGTGGGAATCATGGGCTTCCATATGTCTTTATCCTCACTCAAGTTTTTAAGTTTTACAAGGTTCCCTTGGGTAATCCCAGAGTGGGTACACGCAAACAAACCTTCTCTAAGACTACTCTGGAAGAATGTGAATGCGTATAAAAGGTTGGATGAAATATCTCGACTATTTCTCAGCTGATCAATGCTCAACATGCTGCTTCTGAAGAAATAAGAAGGTTGAGGGCTCATAATGCATATTAGAAACTCAGCTCTGTAAAGCTGTTAGGGGACCCGGTTATGTCAATTCCACAAATGAAAAAGTTGTTCGCTTGACAAAGAAAAATGATAAGCTTCGCGCAAAACTGCTTGAAAAGCAGCTATTTGCAGATGCTCGACTAGACCTTATTCTCAAGACACTTGCCACTTCCCTCTCCCAGTCTTCCTCGTCTAGAGCCCCTTAGATATCTCCTAGTGACTACTCATCTTCTGTTATGATGTTTGCGGCTGCTGCTTCTATTTTTATTTGTCTTTTTGTTGATAGATGGATTTCACCCTTACTACTCCTGTTTTGCTCAGTCCACTGTACATATCAATGAAACAACTCCTTTTTTTCCTTGTACAATGTTATTTTCCTCTGACTTCTCTTTTCTGCCATATTGTGTGCACATATGTGGCATGAGTTGGCTGTGTTAGACTTATTTATGTTGTTTGCCTTCTTGTGTATTTTTAATGATGCCAAAAGGGGGAAGAAGGTGTGTAATTATGTAATTGAGGGGGAATCAACAACAAAGGTGTAAGGGGGAACTTGGATCTAATTAAGGGGGAATTAAAAGCAAAGGGGTAAGGGGGAACTTGGTGACCAAGTGATTGAACCAGGGGATCTGATTAAGGAGGAACCTTGGGGAGTTCCTGGTGCCTCATCTGGTTATTTATGCTCTAAATAGATACTATCAATGTCTAAGTTTATCATCATCAGAAAAGGGAAAATTGATGGGTTGTCAATGTCTTTGCCTTATGTTTCTTATGTTTTGATGATCTAACAAACTTATTGTTAAGAACCAGATAGGGAACCTGTCTGATTTGATACACATTTCAAATAAATGAAGTTCAGTTTGAACTCCAGCTAATGAACTACTATAAAGAGGAACACGAAAGGGACGTGATCCCTTGGTGTTCTCTGACAGAAGTACAAGTCAACTATACAGCTAGAACGCAATTGCAGAAGGTGACTGCCTGCAACTATTCATGTGACAGTGCAGCAGCAGTAGTCACTTTCCATTGAAGAGGCGTGTACAAGGAATTGACATCATTCTCATGATGTCTCTTGGTGTATAATAACATGTTGAAAGTCACCGGATATTTACTTGGGCATTTTGTTATATTCTCTCAAGCTTTAAAGTATCGATCCAACATTAAAGTCACAAGTACGTCAAGAACAAGAATACAACTCCACTAAAGGATTAGTTTCATAATGAGTTTATGTGTATTCGTAGTTGAGTTGTAATCTTGTTATTTGATCTTCATTGTAATTTCTATCTTGCTGTGTGTTAGGAAAACCAAAATCACAAACCTTCCAAGTTTGTGTTGTGATTAGAGTTAGTCATAAGTTAAAGTATTTGTAACTAGAGAGTGACAAAGTGGCTTGTGGTAAGAGTATCACAAGTTAGTTACGTTGAAGTCTTTGTAATAGAGTCATGACAAAGTGGCTTGTAATAGTGAGATTACAAGTTAGTGAAGTTGAAAGCCTACAAATATAGGTCGTGGTTTTTGTCCCCTTGAGTGAGATTTTTCTGCGTAAAAATCCAGTGTCTCTTTTACATACTGCTTCATAAGTATTTTTAGTGGAAACTCATAGAGGATCAGATACTCTACAGCTTGGTGGACTCACATAAACTAAAAAAACATATAATCTACCCCGAGCATGAATAACCCTGGCACATACATATACGCTCATCACCTTGCATTGCATCACCCCAACATGTAACAAATAATATCATTTATTAGAAAAAAATTCCTTAATAAAGCTAGGCAAGACACTTACCTCTCGCATTTTCGTGAGAAATCACCTCTAACCAGCTAAAATCTAGCCAATGTCCACCAAGGAAGTCAACCAATGCCACAGGAAACGATCCCGATCCATAAAGCTTCAATATTTTTTGAATTCCCAAAAAGTCAATAAAAGTCAACCCGAGCCTGTATGCCCGAAATCTGGAACCAATACCAAAATCCAATGACCAATAATCTGCCGAGTCCAAATATATGATTAGATTCCAAAACTGAATCCGAATTGATACTCAAATTCTCTTAAGGTGTAGTCAGAACCCTAATTCCGTATCAAAATTCCATGTTTTCGATGTTAATAATTCATGTAAATTCTTGAAATAATATTAAAAAAATTTAAAATCACTTATCCCAATATTTTGTGTGAAAATCCCCTTAAAAATTTGCTTCTCTCTATCCAAAGTTCAAAAATATGAGAGAATGAGCAAAAGTCCCAAAAATTCACTTGCAATACAATGCCCAATGACTCATTACTTCGCGACCGTGAAGCAAAAAAATAAGTCTGCCTCCAAATACACCATCACAATTGTGAAACTTCACATGTAATCTCTGAAGCGAACACCTCCAACACCTTGGCGAAAGCATCGCTCCTCACGTGAACACGCTTACCAGACTCCCAAGCCTACGTGATTGCATCTACCAGACCGCGACCACAAAACACGACCAGCCTAATCAAGACCCTCCTTTGCGATTTCATAGCTACCTCAGCGATTGAAAAGTTCAATACTCCACTTGACAACTTCTCTTCTCCACTATTGCGAGTCTCAACTTCGCAGCATTGCCTAGCACCAGAAAACCAACAATGTAAACATTATCTGAAATGGTTCGAGACCACCCTAAATCATACCCAAGCCCCCGAAAACCGGTCCAATCATACTAACAAGGCCAAATATCTTATGAAAACTTATCCAAAGGCTCTAAATACAACAAACAACATCAAAACCAAGAACCAAAGTTATGATCATTCTCCTAACTTTAAAACCTTCAAACTTCGCCGAACGCATCCGAATCACACTTAGACAATCAAACTTTTCACACACGGTCTAATAACCTAAGTGAACCTATCCAAGGTCCCAAAGCTACAATAGGAGTCCAATAACACTGAAGTTAACTTGCAGTCAAACCTAATGAGCTCTCCAATTTGTCAAATTGCCAACTTTTAACAAATAGAGCCAAGCACTTCTAGGAACATCCAAATTCAAATTTGAATATACACCTAAGTACAAAATTACTATATGAACCTATTGGAATCATCAAATCACTAATTCGAAATTGTTTACTTAAAAGTCAAACCTTGATCAACTCTTTCAACTTAAAGCTTTCAAATTGAGAATCACTATATCAAATACATCCCGAACTGCTCGAAAATCGAAGCCAACCATACATGTAAGTCATAGTACACCATATGAAGTCACTCTAAGTCTCAATTCATAAAACGAAATGCTAAAACTTAAAACAACCGGTCGGGTCATTATATTTTCCTTCAATATCTAGGTATATTTAGAGCTTCTTTCACTGAGATTCTTAGCGAAGGAAATCGCTGTCCAATTTTAGGGAACTTGAGGTAATAACATACTCTCTCTCTCTCTCTCTCTCTCTCTCTCTCTCTCTCTCTCTCTCCCTCTCTCTTTCTCTCTCTCTCTCTCTCTCTCTCTCTCTCTCTCTAGAATCGATAAATGAATTCCTAGAGTAACTTAGTGTCTCCTTGCTGTATTTTGAAGATATCTTCCATTCATTTTTCAACTTTTTATGCTCCGGTGTGCACCTTGGTGAAGGCTTCGACAAGTGCTACAAAAAAGATAATGTGTTTTGGGGAAGTAAAGAAATAATAGGTTAGTTATTCTTTAATGATGGCTTCCCCAAGATTTTTTACAAGCATTGATTTTATCTCTGATTTTATCAAGTTTTCCTTCGATTCTGGTTGTATAGACAATGTAGTGATCCCGGAGGTCTAACATCCTGTCATACTTCAGAATGTCTAGTATCTTGAATTTCTTTGGAATTGACAACGATGTTGTGCTTGCTTTCTAAGGATGTTGTTATTATTTATCCATATCAATTTCTTGGGCTACGGGTGAAATTCTGAAAATTTATTCTATACGTTCACCTTGCTCTTTAATATGTTTTTTCAAGGTTAGGACTAGGTTTTCCAAGTCTAAATTAATGGGCATACCCGAACCTCCTATTCCGGGGTCATTCTCTAGTCCCCT
>MU694101.1:24808-61556 GCA_026770625.1 Nicotiana glauca | reverse complement strand
AAAAAAAAAAAAAAGGAGTAATGATGATATTACAATTAACACCTTGTTTTTTAGGATTTAGAAGGATAAGAAGGTCATTTAATTTGTATGGACATTTTGGTAATTTGACTTTCAACTTTGTGGCTTCCCACTTATAATATAGTTTGTATGTATGTATATGTGTGTATATATATATATTATGATATATGATATGATATGATATGATGATTAAAGAAACAAATTCCATGAATGGACTCCGGTGGTTGTCATCTGCAACTGAAATTGGAAGTGCAATGTTCTTTCAGCTTTCTACCACTATTTACGTTGTTGATCAACTTTACAGAAGATGTATTTTGGTGTGCTCTGGCATTCTATAATGAACCTTAACTTTTAATACTGGAATTATATGTATTGCAGGATATTCTACACGAACACCTGAGTTTAATGTTGGGCGTACACCATGCATTTTCAGACCGGTCAAGTGCTTTATTGACAGTGCAGACTCTCATTTCGGAATTGTCTTCTTTAAATTCAAGAGCAGAGAAACTTGAAACAGCAACTTCTAAGATATTTGGAGGTGATAAATCAAGAGTTCGAAAGTCGGAAGAGTTAAAAGATGCTATTAGGGTCACTGAAGATGCCAAAAGCTGTGCCATCAGAGAATATGAGCGCATTAAGGTATTTAGAATTAGCTCATGGCGTCTGTGGTTGGTTCATTTAATGTTTGTAGCATTGCCATTGTGTGCTCTACTAGTTCTGCCTTGCATTCTATGCCTTTTGTTGTTTGAAAAGTGGCTTCTTCAAATTTACTACTCCTTGTGTTGCTGAATTGATGTTTTATTGATTACCCCAATTAGCTGAAGCAAACTTCCTTGTCGGTTATTTGAGATATGCAGTGCATTTCATCTTGTTGGAGGTGATTAAAAATCCTTCTCTTATTACCTTAGGTCTCTGATGATATCTAGTGATTCATGTTGAAAATCCTTATGAATGATTTGTGTTAGATAATTTTGGTAAGTTGCTAAAATGACCCAGAGTTGCACTTCCCAAGTTTCAAATATTAGCAGACTGAAACAAGTCGCTTAGTCTGTTGCTTACAGCTCATACTTCTATGGATCTTTCTAGTGACATGGCACATTTGTTCTAACCTTGCAGACCTAATCTTTATCTTAAATGCTACTTCTATAGCTTTCTCCATTAAGACGAATACAATGATTTCCCAGTCTTATGTTCCTCGCCAATTTTATAAATATGTGTGTGCACTGACAATAACTATACCTTAAGACCAGCTAGTTGGTGTCATCGCCTAATGTGAAACTAATCCAAAAAATATCTAGGATAGTCTAGAATCAGAATCACAATCATAAAGTAGGGTAGCAAGTTTGGGGATCACATCGTAACCAAAAGTTTAGTCCCTGCTGTTATCATTGTGTTTGGCGGAGACCGGAGATGGAGAAACATGCAAACGGGTTGAAACATCAATTTATCCCATGTGATAACTTCTACCCGGCCCTCCCATGTGATATCCTTTTAGAGGGCTTATAATCTGCACCCTTTTCTAATAAAACCCATGCTGAGATGAACCGGCTTTTGGACAAAATATTTTACTCTGTTCAGTCTCTAATTAGACACTTAGACATGAAGCAACTATCATACTTTAATTGCAGAAGTTGGAGAGAATTAGAGAAAACACTAGAACTATGAGAAGTTGGAGAGAATGTACATTTTGTGGTAGGAGTAAAATCATCAGAATCAATTCCTTTAAGCTGCCTTGAGTTTGTCTTGGTAGTCATCCTGCGAAATATAGGACTAACACTGGCTGTACATGAACTATACAGTTAGTAGAAATAGAATTACTTAAATTTTTTGTTCTTAATCATGTTGAACTAACTTAAAGAGTGTATTTATGAAGTTATTTTGTTTAAGCGTTTCGAGACTATAAGCTTGACTTCTAGGCTCATCCTAGGCTTATCTTTGCGTTCACACAATTTGCAGCGCCAGCCATAATTTTAGCTGCCCATGTGAATGCATATTCTTTGATTCATCTTGTTGATGTGAACGCATCTGAGAATTTTTTGTTTTGATCTACTGCGGTGCTTCTTTATATTTTTGGGAAATTAATAATCTCTGTAGTTAGTCTTATTAAAAAAATAGTTTCAGTTGTTAGGGTGTGCTTATGTACTGTTCTTTCGGGAGCCCTAACAATTTATTTGTCTGATTACAGGAGAGTAATCGAAGTGAGATAGATAGAATAAATAGAGAAAGGCATGTTGACTTTGTGAAGATGTTGAAGGGATTCATAACTAATCAGGTACCTCATTGTTTTCTGACTGGTTTCTCTTTTAGATATATTGCTAGACTTAAGTTCCATTTCTTGTTTGTTGGTAGTACTGCCTCCACCTGCCACCCTCCAAGATAAAAAGAGGGGGAGGAGGGGTGGAGAAGGGGATTAATAGCCTGTTGGCAAGCTTCTCCAATCGTAGAAGCACTTTTTTTCTTCAAAAAAGTGCTATTTTTTCAAAGTTGAAAAAAATAAGTGTTTGACCAAGCTTTTGGGAGAGAAAAAGTCCTTTTGAGCGGAAGTAGTTTTGGAGAAGCAGAAAAAGTAGCTTCTCTCCAAAAGCATTTTTTTGAAAAGCAATTTTGAGAAAAATACATTTAATAGCAGTTTTTAAAAGCATGGCCAAACACTAATTGCTACTCTGAAGTGCTTTTCAAATTAATTAGCCAAACACAAGCTGCTTCTCACCAAAAGTACTGTCATGAGCTGCTTTCCACACACGCCCCATGACCCCTTGGCCGCACCCCATGGCGGCATAGCAAGCCTTACAATGCCTAGCGCCATGGTCGGCCCCGTGGTCTTGGCTGCACCAAGCGACAAGCGTGCATGTGCCTCTGTCGCCCCACCAATGCCTCTCGCCAGCGCCCAACGGCTGGCCAATGACAATAGCGCTGCGCACCCTGACAATGCCGCGTGCGCACATCCTGATGCCTCGCCAGCGCCTAGCTGCAGGCCCATTCCAGCAGCGCCCCGCACACAGACCTTGATGCCAAGTACCAGTACCCAGCCTCAAGCGAACACAACAAGTGTCGCGCGCGCCCACAGCACCGCGCGCAGACCTTGACCCACATGACAAAGTTGCTGCCATCGGACTTGTTTCTACATTGTAATAAACTAAGTCCTTTTCATTGTATTGTTTTAGGCTAGTTTACATCATTTTCATTCAGTGTGCGCCTACAGCTCATGTAACTTTGGTTTATTTTTTTTTAAGTATTATTAGGGGGACTAAGCAATCAAACATTTTCAAGCAATCATTACTGGTGTCTCTCCCCCTCGACACCGCATCTTTTGTAATCAACTTTCATTCATCAATAAAATCAACATCATCATTCAAAACCCAATTCACTCTCAGCTTCCACAATTGCTCGTGACATTGATTTTCCCGCACGGCACTGACTATCTAGTCTAGCGTGCGGAGGGTATCTCATTGGCGAATGACAACCGCACTGATATCGGTTGCCTAGCCTTACATTGCCCTTCCAAAGAACATCAGGAAGGCTTTGTGTAACAGTTGGTATCAGAGCCTAGGCTCGACATCGGACGAGGGAACACATTTGCCATCATTACCATTTCTGACCATGGTGAATCAGGGGGAGCGTCTAGCATCCCTAGAAGAGACGGTTGACTGATTACGAACCATCGTAGACACGGTGCCTGATCTAAGCACCAACCTAGTGCGAAGGTTGGACGACCTGGACCGCCGAATGCGGCAGGCCGAAAATGACATTGCAAACATCAGTCGTGACTCTGAGGACGACAAACAAACGACAGCCATTGAAAATGCCAATATTCATGGCAAATTTGAGGTCCTCCAACAGGAGCGTGCCGACGATTTAGCTCATCGGGAACAAGAGGCAGACAGACTAACTGCCATGCAGCAAACCATAGACGACTTGACATGTCAGCTTAATGTTGTCAATGCTGCCCTCCAGAGCCTACTTCGAGGAGGCGACAACCACATCAGGGGTACAGCAAACCCCAACATCATTCCACACAAACTTAAGATACCGGAGCCAATACCATATGATGGATCCCGGGATGCTAAAGAAGTGAAAACCTTCATCTTCGACGTCGAACAATACTTCGATGCCGTAGGCCGTTTGCAAGAATCCAAAAAGGTAGCAATAGCTGCCATGTATCTTCAGGGCGATGCCTAACTTTGGTGGCGGGTCAAATACGAAGCCATCAAGGCCGGTGAAGATACCCTCCAGACATGGGATGAATTGAAGGCAGCCTTACGCCTGCAGTTCTTCCCCGAAAATGTGGAATACAACGCAAAGAGAAAGCTACGGGAGCTTCGCCACACCAGACCAGTGAGGGAGTACGTGCGCTAATTCTCCGCACTCATGCTAAACATACGTGACATGGGGGACCAAGACAAACTCTTCGCATTCATAGAAGGTTTGAAACCTCATGCCCGTTTGGAACTACAGAGACAGCGGGTAAACACCCTGCCCAAGGCCATTCAAGCTGCAGAATGCCTTGGCAATTATTATTTGGGAACTCAGAACGACAGGACCCAGCCGCCTGTCCGGGGGGATTCAATGGGAACCATCCCAGCAATGGTGGCCCAAGCAAAAGTGGGGGAGATCGGAGTGCATCCAAAACTAAGACTCCTCCCTCCAACAGCAACAACACTGCATCCGTCAACAACAATCGGGGGAGAAAGCCTCCCTCAGAATGCCGTCATTGCGGCGGGGCACATTGGAACAATGAATGCCCAACCGTAAAGATCAATGCTCTTCAAACTGTCGGAGATGAGACTGATGCATCAGACACATCAGAAGCAGACCAGGTAGGCGCCTTCAATGCACTTGTTGGCTCTATCCCACATGCCTTAGCGGGGATCGGTGCATGTCCTCCTAAGAAAATCTCAGCCCCAATCATCAAGAAGGGGTAAGAAAAGATGGACGAAGGACCTCCTAATCAAGCGAGGACCCTCATGTTCGTCGAATTGAAAGTGAATGGCCACCCCATTCGCGCACTGATTGACACGGGCGCTACCTATAACTACTTGGACTCAACTCAGGTGGAGCGTCTTGGTCTAGTGGTCAAGAAGAGTAAAGGTCGCGTCAAGGCCATCAACTCGCCACCCCAGACATTGGGTGGAACAGCCACAAATGTCCCAGTGAAATTTGGCCCATACAAAGAAAGCATCGACCTGCGCATCGCAATCATAGATGACTTCGACATGATATTGGGTTTGGAGTTCATGAGGCAAACCAACACCATATCGGTACCATATGCCAACATGCTCCTCATGATGGGAGAAAACGGGGCCAAGCCCTGCACCATACCATGTTTTCCCATAAAGAAGGCCGATGGAAACATCTCGGCCATACAGTTGGAGAAGGTAGTCGACAGACATGAACCCCTGGTTCCGGCTACCCTTCGCAACAACAAACATCCATCATGTCCCCCGCCACAAAAGACGGGTGACGCTCATCAGCGTGTGAAGACTTGTCAGCCATGCCATAAGGACAAGTCGAATCACTCATCACAGAAGGGACCCGTGCAGCCATTACATGTCGTCCCGCAGAGACCATGGGAAAGTGTTTCCCTCATATTCATCACAGGATTGCCCCAAGTCGGGAATCTCGCATCCATCACGGTTGTCATAGATCAGTTTTCAGACTATACAACCCTCATAGCAGCCCCGCAGAACATCTCAGCATAAGATAGAGCTAGACTCTTATTCTCGCACATCATCAAACATTGGGGCATGCCCAAACACATTGTTAGTGATCGCGACTCACGCTTCACTAGCAACTTTTGGACCCATCTCTTCAGGTGCTTTGGGTCGACATTGAGTCACAACTCATACATCCATCCATCATCGGATGGCCAGACAAACCGGTTCAATGACATGCTGGAGGAATATCTTCGCAACTTTGCTACCGAATCACAGAAGCATTCGGTGAAGCTCTTGGATGCTGCTCAACTGTGTTTCAATTCATAAAAGGACCTTCATACAAACAAAACCCCTTTTGAAATTGTTACCGGATAGCAACCGTTTCTCCCGCAAATAGGGAATGCATCCATCATGCCGAAATCACCTCGAGTTGCCAGCTTCTCGAGCGAATGGGAGCGCAACATGGAGATAGTGCGGAGCTATCTCGTCAGAGCCCAAGAGCGGCAAAAAGGTTCACCGAACATAATCTTTGCTTTGCCCATCATCAAACATGGGACAAAGTAATGTTATGCATCCCAAAGCGATACTTGTTCGTAGAGAGGAACCATGACCCTCGCCTGCAACAAAAATACATCGGGCCCCTGTCCATTGAAAAACGCATTGGGAAATCCACATACCAGATGAAAACTCCATCATGGTGGAAGATCCATGCAGTCTTCCATGTCAGCCGCATGAAATCATTGCTTCGCTACCAAAGCAAGCTCAAAGAACATAGGGGTGCAGACCTCCCAGAACATAGGGGTGCAGACCTCCTAGAACAGAGGGGCGCGGACCTCCCAACCAGCAACCAGCAACCATCATCATCATCATAATCATCCTGATAAGGCCCCGAGGACAGTGCCAACTCAGGTGGGGGAGAATGTCATAGGCTGCTTTTGCTTTCCACACACCCCAATGGCCCCTTGGCAGCGGCATAGCAAGCCTCACAATGCCTAGCGCCATGGTCGACCCTGTGGCCTTGGCCGCCAAGTGACAAGCGCGCATGTGTCTCTGTCGCCCCACCAATGCCTCTCGCCAGCGCCCAGTGACTGGCCAATGACAATAGCGTCGCGCACCCTGACAATGCCGCTCGCGCATATCCTGATGCCTCGCCAGCGCCTAGCTGCAGGCCCATTCCAGCAGCGCCCCGCGCACAGACCCTGATGCCAAGCACCAGCACCCAGCCTCAGGCGAACACAACAAGTGTCGCGTGCGCCCACAACATCGTGCGCGCAGACCCTGACCCACATGACAAAGTTGCTGCCATCGAACTTGTTTCTACATTGTAATAAACTAAGTCCTTTTCATTGTATTGTTTTAGGCTAGTTTACATCATTTTCATTCAGTGTGCGCCTACAGCTTTATTAGGGCAAGTCATGTAACTTTGGTTAATTTTTTTTAAGTATTATTAGGGGGGGCTAAGCAATCAAACATTTTCAAGCAATCATTTCTCTGTAATGGTGTCTCTCCCCCTCGACACCGCATCTTTTGTAATCAGCTTTCATTCATCAATAAAATTAGCATCATCATTCAAAATCCAATTCACTCTTAGCTTTCGCAATTGCTCGTGACATTGGTTTTCCCGCACGGCACTGACGATCTAGTCTAGCATGCGGAGGGGACCTCATTGGCGGACGGCAATCGCACTGACATCGGTACCCTAGCCTTACGTTGCCCTTCCAAAGAACATCAGGAAGGCGTAGCGTAACAGTACTTTTGAGAGAATATAAAAGCTGAGTTCTCTCTCTACATACAGATGCTCTCAGGCACACTCCTTGAGGAGCCTGAGAACCCGGAATCCTGAGTTTCTACAAACACCATCGGAGAGCCACCTGTGACGGGAGCCTATCCCGGAAAACAGCTTCAGCCAAGACCCTCATATGCGCCGCCAAGCTCTGGCGAGCACTCCGCCACGCGCCGGCGCGTGAGCCAACTCTGGGCCAGATTTCAACTTTTTTCTTTTGGACAGCCTCTTCGACCCCTTATTCCGACCCCACCCACCCATGAAGTTTTAGATTCCGACCACTTCTATTTTTTTCCGGCGACGGGAAGCATTTTTCCGACCAATTTTCAATCACTGTTTGTTGTTACTCTCCTCTAATTTTCTTTACCATGGAAGCCAAGATATTTTTTATTTCAGGTGAGAAATCTTTTGAGATCATCGATTCCGGTGAGGGGTGGTTTACTATAGTTGAAAGAGGAAGAAGATTTTCGTGTCATTTTAACATAGATGAGGAAAGTCTCAGGCGAGTTTGCACAGCACTCAGACAAGCAACTGAACGAGAAGGGAATTACTACAGACGTTGGGGGTGGAGTTCATAGTCATACTATTACAGAGCCTTTGTAAATTTCAACAGCTATGGTAGATTCATACGTATTGAAGCATGGTTGGGGAGCAGGAAGAAAGCAGTGATTATTCCTGAGGCAGATTACAACTTGGGATGGGTAGATATAGCAAACAAAACTTTACACTTTCTAGGGCAAGCAGATCTAGACTTCCTCCTACTCTTCAGTCCTATGCAGAAACAGCAAAAATTCCTCGATCGCCAGTGACGAAGCTTCCAGCAAGGATGGTTAACACTGTCAAAGCAGTTAACCCACGCGCAGATGACGGGAATCACTATTTTCTCTCAAGGTGCTTAGTCGACACTCTCAACGATCCCTTCAACTACAGCCCCAACCATGAGGTGATACAAAAATGGTTTTGAATAGGTGGAAGGTTTGAGAGGGTCTGAAAGTAACTCCGATGTCCCACAATCAATTTTTCTTTGAATTTCCATAAGAAAATAAGTAGTGAGAGTCCATGCTGGAGATTGGTTCTGGAACGGCCTTTCATTGGAGTGGTGGTCACCGGTGGCGGGCCCTGGGTTTGCCTCGTAGAGATCTGGTAAAAAATGGATTAAGGCTTTCGGAATTCCCATTAATGCTTGGAACCTCGAGACATTTAGAATCATTGGCGACATGTGTGGTGGCTTCATAGACATTGACGAAGATACGAGGCACCAGAATCACTACCTCTGGGCAAGAATCTGTGTTAACAATGGTAATATTGAATGTCTTGATAAGATAGAGCTCGATGTGGAGTGCTGGAGTTTCGAAATATGAATTCTGAAGGAGGTAGAAACGTTGCCAAAACCTTTCCGGCCAACCGATGCAAAAACAACGGCCAAAACTAAGGCGATATGTTTGGGGGAAAACGATAGGGTTTCAGTCAGTTCAGAGCACGTGGAGGGACAACCGTCAAAGGGTCACTTTAATTCAAAACTTTTAGGCCCTCTTCCATCCCTTCTCCACACACGGGCTAATAATAAAATTAGCCTATGCAGGCCCAATAAAGAAAGCTCCTCAGGAGTCATTAAAGAGAAGATGGTGGCCAACCTTTTAATTATTACAAAGCCTCAAAAAAGAAGGCCCAACAAAAGATGAAGGCAACTAAACCCACAATCATTCAGGAATGGCGTGCTAAAGGGCCTCTACTGGATATACGACTTAATTCCAGCATTGCTGTTCCTTCTTCTTCTTTAACCTTCTGTCAGTAGCCCCAATCCTTAGTGCCATTCTCTGAAGCAATCACGCATGCAACACCTGTGACACACTCAGAAGCTGATGACAAAGCTAATGATGAATCGGAAAATTTTCTTTCTGCTGTAAGGCTCTTGCTCAACAACTGGGCTGGTCCGATGCTGCCTCTACTGCATTAATGTGCTCAGAAACAGATTCATACACTGAGTCACTTTCTCTATCATAGCACGATGATAAACATCTGGTATTACCAAGATTCCAGCAGGAATTCAACTAACAACAGCAGTAGAAACCTCCAAATGGACCAAATTGGTGCTGGGTAAAGTATGCAACGGTTTCGAGATCAACGGTGCTGGATTTGAGCATAAAATTTTTGACTTAATCATGAGAATGGACCGGAAAGACAAGTTCAACTACAACAAAGAGGATCACCCTCTTCAACAAGTAAGAAGGGGAAAGGGAGGAAAAAAAGGGGAAACTGAGGTCTAGAACTTAATCTGTGGCATCAACTATGAGGGAAGGAATAAAAAGGAAAGGGGCAGGCAAGGCAAAACTCTTTCCAGATGAAAGTTAAAATTCTCAGCTGGAACATTAGGGGCCTCAATGACAGGGATAAACGGAGCACTATCACATCGCTAGTTAGAAAGTGGAAAGCTGATATTCTGTGTCTTCAAGAAACCAAAATGGAGAACATCCCAACCAATATGATTTACCATATTGAATAGGCAGAGTAGGCAGAGTTGAAGGCTAGTGGCACTAGAGGTGGCATTCTTATTCTATGGGATAAGGGATCGTGGAGGTGTATTGACTCTCACCAGGGGTGCTTCACTAATACTTGCTTTCTTGAAAGCCTCCATGAGGACTTCAGATGGGGGTTTACAGGTGTTTATGGTCCTCAGTCCAATGCTGAAAGGGAAGATTTTTGGCAGGAATTGCGATCAGTCAGAGGTATTTGGGAGGAACAGTGGGTTGTTGGAGGGGATTTCAATGTATGTATGTATGAATCTGAAAGATTGAACTGTTATAGAAGGACCAAAGCTATGAGATGTCTCTCTGAAACAATTGAGGACCTACCGCTAATGGATTTGCCATTACATGGAGCACATTACACCTGGTCAAGAGGGGAGGATATTTTCCAAGCCTCAAGAATTGACAGTTCTTGGTCTCCACAGAATGGAATGAAAGTTTTAGAGCCATCAAGCAACTAGCACTTCCAAGAGTCATCTCAGATCACAAACCTTTATTGCTAGAAAGTGGAGAATGGGATTCAACAACATCTTACTTTAAATTTGAAAACATGTGGCTTCAAAGAAAAGGATTCATTGATATGGTGAAAGGGTGGTGGCAAAATTACACAATAAGTGGCAATCCAGACTTTGTGCTAATTTAGA
Organism: Nicotiana glauca; assembly: GCA_026770625.1. Classification (NCBI taxonomy): domain Eukaryota; kingdom Viridiplantae; phylum Streptophyta; class Magnoliopsida; order Solanales; family Solanaceae; genus Nicotiana; species Nicotiana glauca. The sequence continues at coordinate 50,932 of MU694101.1, read as the reverse complement.
AGTAGAGGAGCTTGAAGAAGGACATCTCCAAGTGGAACAAAGAAGTTTATGGCATGTTAGACACTAAGAGAAGCAGGGCTCTTGATGAACTCTTAGCCTTAGAACAAGCAACTGAAAGCAGAGCTCCAACTCAAGCAGAAAAACAAAGGTTTCTGACTCTAAGAATGGAGTTGGAAGAGATTGCTAAAGCTGAAGAAATTTCTTTGAGGCAAAAATCTAGATGCTTATGGTTAAAAGAAGGGGTCAGGAACACTAAATACTTTCAAACGTTGGCCAACTCTCATAGGAGATGCAACTCAATAGACAAGCTCAAGATAAACAATGAGATTACAGAAGATAAAGAATTGATCAAAGGAGAGATATTAAACTATTACCAATCTCTATACACAGAGAAGGAAGAGTGGAGACCATCTTCCAACTTTGAAGATGTTGCCAGACTATTAGAGAGGAAAGTGAGCCGCTTGAAAAAGGTTTTGAGGAAGATGAAGTTTATGCTATCATTCAATCATGTGCCCCAGATAAAGCCCCAGGTCCAGATAGCTTTACCATGGCCTTTTTTCAGAAGTCATGGGATTTCATCAAACTAGAGATTATGGCAGCACTAAATCATTTTCACCAGCACTGTTACATGGAGAGATCATGCAATGCCTCTTTCATTGCCTTGATACCTAAGAAGAAGGGAGCTATTGAGCTTAGGGGATTACATACCAATAAGCCTTATTGGTAGTATTTATAAGATTGTGGCCAAGGTGTTGGCAGAAAGACCGAAAAAGGTTATTGGAAAGCTGGTTTCTTCTCATCAAAATGCTTTCATTAAACACATCAAAATGCTTTCATTAAACACAGACAGATTACTGGTGCAGCTCTCGTAGCTATTGAAGTGTTGGATTGGAGTCTTAAAACTGACACACCTTGTGTTATGTGTAAACTGGATATAGAAAAGGCATTTGATCAATTAAACTGGTCTTACTTGCTATCTATTTTGAGGAGAATGGGGTTTGGAGACAAATGGTTAAAGTGGATCAGATACAGTATCTCTACGGTCAATTACTCAGTCTTAATCAATAGAGGTCCTGTTGGTTTCTTTTCACCTCAGAAAGGAATTATGCAAGGGAATCCTTTTTCCCCCTTCCTATTCATACTAGCCATGGAGGGTTTAAGTAAAATGATGGAAAAAGCCAGACAAATGCAATGGATCCAAGGATTCAGTGTAGGCACAAACACTGGAAACTCAGTCACTATCTCCCATTAATTATACGTTGATGACACATTGATCTTCTGTGAAGCAGATAGAGTCCAAATCTTGTACCTGAATCTTACACTCCAACTATTCGAAGCATTGTCAGGACTTCACATCAACAAGCAGAAAAGTATTATATATCCAGTCAATCGGGTGAGCAACATTGAGGAGTTGGCAGGGATCATCGGTTGCAGTATAGGGTCATTGCCTACCACCTATTTCGGGCTTCCACTGGGAGCCAAATTCAAAAGCTGTGATATCTGGAATGGTGCAGTGGAGCATTTTGAGAAAAGACTGGCTTTATGTCAACAACAATACCTCTCTATGGGAGGAAGACTCGCTCTCATCAGTAGTGTGCTTGACAGCATACCCACCTATGTCATGTCACTATTTCCCATCTCTAGAAAGGTACTTAAAAGGCTGGACAAGATCCGAAAGGACTTTCTATGGGAAGAAAACAACAGTTCTCACAAGTATCATTTGATTAAATGGGATAAGGTATTGCAACCTAAATGCAAAGGTGGATTGGGGGTTAGATATCTAGACAAGCACAATAAAGGTTTGCTAATGAAATGGCTCCGGAGATATGGCACATGTGAACCAAGTCTATGGAAAGAGGTGATTAATGCAAAACATGGGATTAAAGACAATTGGAGCTCCAAAACTGTCAGTGCATCCCATGGAGTAGGGCCCTGGAAGCATATTAGCAAACTGGGGAATGAATTTTTTCAGAATATTCATTTCAAGCTAGGCAGTGGATGTCATATTAAGTTTTGGAAAGATAAATGGCTAAGCAACACTCCTCTCATGGAGGACTATCCTAGCTTATTCAACATTGCCTTGGACAAGAATTCTTCTATTGCTCGTAACAGAGCGAATGATAATTGGGATGTGCAACTCAGAAGATCTGTTCAAGATTGGGAGATAGAAGATTTGATGGAAATGCTAGCAAGATTAGAGGCCTACAACATTGATAAGAATGCTCCCGACAGTATGAGATGGGGATGTAAAGGTCTTTATACTGTTAAAGATTGCTACATGCAACTTAACAATCAGAATCAGGTATTGCATTCATGGCCTTGGAAACTGATATGGAGGACAAAGCTATCTGTGAAGGTGACATGCTTCAACTGGATTGCCCTTCTTGAAGCCTGCTTAACGCAAGATAACCTACAGAACTGGTCAATAGATGTTACCTGTGCAGGAGACACCAGGAAACAGTTAATCACCTACTTCTACACTGCCCAGTATCCGCAGACCTATGGAACATGTTCTTTTGTATTTTTGGTCTAAGCTGTGTAATGCCACAGACCCTGTGAGAGAGGCACATATGAGTTGGATTCTTTGGGAGGTTGATAAGGTCATCAAGAAGATTTGGCTTATGATCCCTGCAACTATTTTTTGGTGTTTATGGACCGAGAGGAATAGAAGATGCTTTGATGACACCTCAACCCCGAACCACTTACTCAAATCTAAATGCCTGCTCAACCTTTTTTGCTGGACAAAGTTATCCCCCGTAAATAGAACAGGACACTTTTTGGAATTTATTAGCTCTCTTGTCCTAGATTGAGACTTTGTTTTGGGACAAACAATGTTCTTTTGTAATTTTTTGTTTATGTAGCTCATATGCCTCTTGTAACTTTGCATCTTCTTGATGCCTTCTTAATGAAACATATTACTTCATAAAAAAAAAAAAGTACTTTTGAGAAAAAGCACTTCTCAAAATAAGTTGATTTTTCAGTTGGCCAAACAAGCTATAAAAGAAATAGACAAAACAAGAGAAAAGAAACAGGAAAGTCAAAAATATCCATTAAAGGATTTTTCTGATAATTGAAAAAGTGATAGTTGCATTCAAGGTTTTTATTGTTGGTATATTAGCTATTAAACAAAGAGATTGTGTTCATCTGCACCAGTGTTTACATGTCTTTTTATGTCCCTAAAATGTTGCTTTGATATATAGCAGCATGATGCCTGATCAATTGAGATGAGTGACATTTTCTGATTTACTAGTGTTGTCACACTTTAGTGCATCAGCAAGGAATCATGGAGGGAGGTGCAACTAAAAGTCTAGTTAACAATGGTGATTAAATTGTAGCAATCATTACTAGACTTTTTTTCCCTCCTTCTTCTCCTAACCACTGCTTTCTCTCGTTTTTTCATGTGTGTGTTTAGCATTTGTCAATTCTTGAACAGACACATGGGCATGTTTGATTATGCAAGATCAACTAAGATACTTAAGTAGGATGTGATAAAATTAAGATACTCTCCCTTAACTCATGTTAGACAAAATATCCCATGCTTCATGTAACTGACCTAGCATAGATGAGTAGATGGCTTTTGCATAGAAAATGACTCTCTCCCTCTTGGATAATGTCCACATTTCTTTTGTACCAAAAACTAGCGTCCACCTTCGTAAAAGAGTGAATTAGACAGCTTTACTCAATTTCTAGTTTCAGGGGACCTACTTTATCTCTAGCCAGTCAAACTGGTTTCTTTTTTTTAAATTTTTAATAAAGAAAAGGTAATATATGGTCCCACATGTGTCCTCGCCGAATGGACAATGGTTCTAATTTTCTGTTTGTCTCTTTCTATATATATTCAAATTAAGGCCCATAGCCCTCGATAACTTCTAGGTTATCAAAAAAAAAAAAAAAATTAAATTCACAAAGTTTACTGTACAGCTCCAGTTGATTATTTACACAAACTGGAATTTTTGCCCTTGGGTGTGGTGGGTAATGTCACTCACCATCCTAGCTAAGTTGGCTGGAATGAGAGATGCATTCTCTCCTGATGTAGACAGTTGCTAAGAAATAGACATCATATGGACGCATATCAAGTTCTAGTTAGAATTTGAAGTTTAAAAATCTATACGCGCCTGCCAATAGTTGAAAGGTAAATGGGCCTTGTATATCTTTGGAGGGTGGATGGATTTATTTTACATTTGCTAAGAAAGGATATGTGATGTACATTCAAGGTTTTGCACCTCTCACGCACAAAGAAGAGAGAAAAACAAAAGCACCCGCTAAAGTTTTTCACAAAACTAGCGAAAGCGTTTTTGGACTTCTTCAATTTATTAAGATTCTTGGGCCTCAATTGGACTAAGGCTAATTAGTGCAAGTATTTTAAATTCATGGCCAAATTCTCCAAATCAATTGGCACCTTCATGAGCCCAATAAGCCTCCATTGTTGTAGAGAACATGACCTCCACTTTTACTTCTCTAACATCAAGATTTGAGCTTGTATGTTCATCAATATGGTCCATAACTTAATTAGTGACGAAGGAAAGGAAGACACAAAAACCAAAGAATAAGGCCCACAGAAGGTTATACTAATCGAAAGTATCAAACCCATTCGCATACAGTGTAAGCTAAGATTTTAGCGAGCCTATTTGGACAATGGACCAAGATAATATAGAAACCTTTTGCCAATACATATATATATATGGAATGGTTGAAATAGAATGACAAGAAAATAGAGGTAATAAAAAGATAATTGTAATGTGAACAGATGTAATTGAGATTGCAAAAAGAAACAAATTCGTAGAACCATAGACCAGTAATGGAAACATTAAGTCCAATGCTTATAGAACCATAGACCATGGGTGGCTGCAATGAATCAAGAATGAAGATAGACGTAGTAAGTCGCTGGAAGTTTTAGACGTTATGTACTGACAATGCTTGGGTTTTATGTGGTACTTATGTTGCTAGATTAAGTGATATGGTTAACCTTTGAGACCGTCTGTCCGCCACATCAGTCTGCCAAAGAGTAGTATATCGTATATCACATTCTACTTAGGACTACCTTTGGAGGAAAAACACAGGTATTTTGTAGTATGAGAAANTGCTATTCATTTATCTTGCAGACTTGCACTTTTCGTAATGGTTCATACCAGTAATATGGTGTTTTATAGGGTGGATCTCCTAGTTTTGCAGAAATGAAGAGAGTGTGGGTCTCTAAAAAGTTCTCCTATATTTTTGAGGCGAGTCCTTCTAAAGATCAGGCATGCTTTATGCAATCACTCTATGCCTACTGTAGTGGTATGTCTAAATGTTTTCTGTTTTACTTTTTTGTTAGTTTTCCTATTTTAACTTATTTTAGCTTCATCCGGAGAGAATGATTCTGATTATTGTGGTATACACACACACTTATATATGAAAAACTTTCTATGTTTAATGTGAAACGCAACCATCGTGAGGTGCATGGAACTATAGGAATATTGAGAAATGTGCCCTAACACCCCCCCCCCCCCCCCAAAAAAAAAAAAAAAAAGAAAGAGAGATCTTTCGAAGGTGACTGCAGTAGTTAATTGCTTTTCACATGGAATTCCTAACTATCTAATGCCACTACTAACCAATACGAGCGAAGTATAGATGCAGTTGAATACAAATAGGATATGACTTCCTATGAGAAGAGAATAATGAAAAGAAGAAGATACATGTAAATAAGATACAAGTGAAGATAATGGAATAGAAAATTTGTTGAAATTTATGACTAAAAAATGTACAAGAGAGGTTTTTAATTAAGGAGATTCAGGCCTTATTTGTTTGCACTTAATGGAGTCTGAATCTTAGTTATTCAGATCTCACACATTAAGTGCGTATCATTCCGATCTTGATCATTAAGTATGTTTGTTTTTTAGTTTTGCAACCACTTAATGAGTTTGAATAAGTCTGAATGATGAAGATCTATAACAAAGACTTAATTTCATTAAGATGTTACTATTCATATTCACAATTAATTATCGCCACTGCCTACCATGCACCACCCACCACCACCGACCGCCACCATCCTCAAAGTATAATCAGTCACCGCCATCATTATTCACTACCACCACTCGCCACCTCACCATTAATGACTACTACCACTCACCACCCCTACAATTATGAACTACCACCGCCACCACCACCATTATCCTCAACCACAACCATCTGTCCACCTACCTCAACTACCACCACCATTATTAAACATAATAGCCAGTACCCACCATTATGAACTACTACCACTTTACTCGACCAACACCACCACCATCCACCATTATCAACGATCACCACCTACCATTCTCAACCATAATCTTCACTACCAATCACTACTAGCTACTACCTCGAACCACCACTATCAACCAAAACCACTACCAACCACCACCTCTAGTCGGCATTCACAAATAACACCACCTACCATTCTCAACCATAATCTCCATTACCAATCACTACTAGCTACTACCTCGAACCCCACTATCAACCCAAAACCACTACGAACCACCACCTTTAGTCGGCATCCACAAATACCACTGTTAGCCATCACCACCATCATCTACCATATATTTATTTACAAAAATATTTTGTTGATAAAATATTAAGTAAATTAGTATTTTAAGATTTTTTATTTATTAATTTTTAGATAAAGATAAAGTTTTTCATTCAGATGTTGAAAAACAGTCTTAATCATTTAGTATTCAGATATTAATACACATCTTAACATTCAGATGTGTATTCAGATTCGGACATCTTAATCTTAATACGCATTTTAATATTTAGATGTGCATTAAGATTAAGACGTCTTAATCTTAAAAAAGGCCTCATTTATTTGCACTTAATATTGGTTTGAATCTTAGCTAGCGTTTGGCCATAGATCCCAAATTTATTTTGAAAAATCTGATTTGGGTGAAGTTTGGTTTGAAGATGAAAATGTGTTTGGATATACGTTTTCAAAACATATTTTCCAACTTTATTTTGAAAAAACATGTATATAATTCCCAAGTTTTGGGATTTTGGCCCAAATTCAGCTCAATAGCTGATTTTGGAATTTGAAATTTTTGATTTGGGATTTGGCCAAAATATGAGAAAAATATATGGCCAAACCTGAGTTTTGAAAATAAATCTCAAATTTATTTTGACAAAACTTATGGCCAAACGGGGCCTTAATCTTTCATATCTTAGTCATTAAGTGCATTTGATTTTTGGATCTGAATCTTGATAATTCAGATCTTAACTATTAAGTATGTTTGTGTTTTTAGTTTTACGACCACTCAATGGGTCTAAATAGATCTTCATGATTAAGATCTATAACATAGTCTTAATATCATTAAGATGTTATACATTCAGGAATTTATGTAAAAAATGACATTTCACCATAAGTCTTACACTTTCACCACTAACCACCATCATCACTGCTATCGTAGTTCCCCACAATTATAAACTGCCACCACCACAAACCACCACCCATTACTACCAATCCTCAGCCACAACCACCATCGCTGTCAAACACAAATGTTAGTTGTCACCACCGTTAGCCATCATTTACAAACATCACCACCAATCACTATTACCTTAACAACCATCGATCACCGCTATTCGCCACCACTATGTATCACTCATCGTAGTTATTAGTCACCACCACCATCAGTTCCGCCTTATCTACTATTGTTATCCACCATTTACTATCCATAATCACTACCATCAACCAACGTCCAACACTACCACCAGCGCCTAGTCAGCACCCACAACCACTACCTTTCTCCATCACCACTACCGACCACAATATAATTTTAAAAAATGTTTTACTAATATAATACTCCCTCTATTTCAATTTATGTGAACCTGTTTTACTGGGCACAAAGTTTAAGAAAAAATGAAGACTTTTGGAATTTGTGGTCCTAAATAACTCAAAAAGGGGTCCACAGTATTTGTGTGGTTATAAAAGCTTCCCACTAAGGGTAGAATTGAGAATTTAAGCTAAATTCTTACCAAATTTAGAAATGGGTCATTCTTTTTGGAACGGACCAAAAAGAAAATAGGTTCACATAAACTGGAGCGGAGGGAGTATTAAACTAATTATTGTTATTTGATTGAGTTTATATTTATTATTGTTTAAATAAAGAGAAAACAAACCGTCTTAATTATTCAGTATTCAGATGTGAATTCAGATTCAGACATTTTAATCTTAATACACATATTAATATTCAGAAGGGTGTCTCGGCGTATCTGGTAAAGTTACTACCATGTGACCAGGAGGTCACGGGTTCGAGTTGTGGAAACAACCTCTTGCAGAAATGCAGGGTAAGGCTGCGTACAACAGACCCTTGTGGTCCGGTCCTTCCCCGGACCCCGCGCATAGCGGGAGCTTAGTGCACCGGATTGCCCTTTTACACATATTAATATTCTAATGCGTATTCAGATTCAGACGTCTTAAACTTAATAAAAAACAAATGAGGCCTTAGACTACGTATAATGATTTGTTTTACACAATAAGGTAAGTAATTGTTCTATAATGGTGTAGTGTTTGATGGAATAGTCCGTACAATTCTCCTTAATCAAGTTGTACGAATTAGATAGATTGTGAATCTAGACACAACTTCATTAATTCACTAGACTTTGAACATGCCTCTTCAAACTTGATATGTTAAAAATACAACAATAGCAAATTAAAATTAGAAAATCATGTTTAGTATGTTGAATCAACGTTTATCTCTTCACTGCCTTCTTAAGACATAGCTAATTGAGTATTGGCGCCACTGTGGATACATGAGGAGAAGTTTTTTTGGGAATAGTGACCAAAAAATACGATTTTCAGGAAGAATGCCCAATACATAAACTCTTATACAGTAGATTAGAGATATTTCTCTAAATATTGATCGAAAAATTTAAGGATCAGAGAGAGGACTCTCTATCATATCATGAGAGGAAAAAAAAAAACAAAAGAGAATAAGAAGCGGTGATGTTGGAATAATCACCAAAAGGATGCGCCATGCCATGGAGCCATCACCTGAAATAAGAGTGCTATCACTAGAATGGTCACTTAAACAAGACAAGAATATTATGAAAATAAGGAAAGAAACTTTATCCTAGCAAACAGACATAAGGCCTGATGAGCAAAAGTTACTTAAAGTCTTTTCTGGGATCGTTGAAGCCCTAGATCCTTGCAAAGATAATAGAAAGAAAGGTAATTGCTTCTAAACACCAGCAATCACTTCATGCTGGTTTTTGTTTATAAAATTACCTTACAAAAAAACAATAGAGAAGAAAGGAAATAATTTGTTGAATTGATGATTAGCATTATACAGTAAGAACTCGTTGTATAGGAATCTTATACTATATGCAAGATGGTAGGTAGTTACTTCTATGAATAATAAGGTAAGCAATTACTGTATAATTAAATAGAAAATATTTTGCGATATCCTTTAGAATATTCCATAACATTCTCCTTACAAGTCTAATGAATATAGACATCTATTATTTCATTAGTTCTTTTGACATTTAACAAACCACATAGTAAAGTGGTAAAAACTGCAGAACAGTCAAAAGCGAAAAGTACAGAAAAATGTCAAAGCCTGTGGGGGCTTTAAGCGCAAATCGGAATTAAAGTGTTGGATTTTATGTAGAAAAGCTTTAATGAAGAAAAATAATATACAGGATGAGGTTTTACGGTAATAGAACTGGCGAGGAAGTCAATGAATAGTTATAATTATGGAGAAGCATATTGAGAAGGATTTTAGGATAAGTACATGTAATGCAAAAAATATGTACGCGAAGTTTAAGCCCATAAGAAGAATGAAGGTAAAGTATGATTACACGAGATTGCGATGTGTAAATGCAACAATTAAGATATCAAGACTTCCAAGAGCATCATCATAGTATGAAGATGTAACTAATAGAATTGAAATATGATAAAATGAAGAGGAGAGGTGTTGCGTGAGTACTATAAGATTGGAGATACCTTACGAAGTGAGAGCCAGATCTCATGGAAGAGTAATGTCATATGAGAGTGAATGTTGGGCTGTAAAGTCTGACATATTTACAAGACGAGTACCATGGAAATGAGCATGGTAAAAGGAAGTGCGACCATACAAAATTAGACAAGATTATAAATGATTATATCCATCAGAAGATGAATGAAGTACATATAGATGAACAAATTAGAGGTCACATGGAGATAGACTATATATCCTGTGTAGACATCCATATGCACCAGTCTGTACGTGTAGAAAGAACTTCGCAGGAGGTTCAAAATAGTCGGCCCAGAATGCCTATGTTCCTTCCTAAATACTACTTCAGACGAATGAGAAATTATGTCCTATGATGACTGATGTCCTTAGAGCAGGTGAAGCAACTCTAAATTCATATGGAGCATAGTTGCCGCAGGGAACCTATTGTTTCTTGAGACGTGTTGGAAAGGTATCATCTGCTTCTATTGAATGGTAAAAGAAACTTAATTGGATTGCTGGAGTCCTAGCAGAACTGGTTTTCCTGGATCAATTTAAATAATCTCCCTTACTTTGAACTGAGAACTATCTTTTTCTTTCTTCAGCTATTATCTCGGAGTCTAACAATATTGCTTATCGTGGATTATTACACTTGCTTTAAATTGAGAACTACTTTCTGTTTCTTCCTTCAGCTAATATCTGATACCCCTACTATTGCTTCTTTTGAGTTTTAAAACTTAAGTACATATATTGGATTTGACATGCTTTAAAATTATTGATAGTGATTCTCTAATGCGAAGGCTTTTTCATGAATGTAACAGGTGGCTTATACAGAGAGAATTGGACAAGAGTGGTCGAAAGTTGCAGAGGAGACCAGTCGTTATTCAAGAGAGAGTGCATAAAATGTATGCTGTAAACCAGATTTTACCTTTTCGTTCTTTCATTCTTGTTTTTATTGAGGTGTACAGTGGGAACATTAGAAGATACATCTATACTCAAATTTTCCTGAATTTCCCCCTCTTAGGAGTGTTCTCACGCTTAAAAATTGTTTTATTGTTTCTCAATAGAAGGTTTCCTTTCAGTGTATTGTATGAGTGATAAGCTGCTAACTGGCAAGCATGAAACCGAATTGCAGTTCTGTGGAACGATGGCTTATTTTCTGGATAGTATTCGGGGCCAAATTGTGGAACCAGTTATTCAATCTTGGCACTGGTCGCTATCTCAATGAACTGGAAAGTTTGCAGTGCTTCCTTGCGGCTACCTGCCTTGACCTGTGCCTGTCTTGGACACGATTGATAACCCTTAGAAGTAGCCTGTTGAAACAAACGCTTGAAAATAATATATCTTTACTTTGAGGCATTACGTGCATTTGCTCCTATAGTTTTGGATGAGCTCAGTATCCAGATCCTTGTATTTACCAGAATAAGATTCAAGAGCGAAATTACAATTTTGTATGTATTTAAGGGTTATATGTTTTTTGTCTTATTCCTTTAGTTATGCAGATAATTCTTCGGAATGGAAAATGGTAGCTCCCGATGTTAAATCTTGAATGGAAAATATCAAGTTCCTTTCGCATGGCCAATTTGCTCCGTTTTTCTTCTTAGTTAAAAAATAGTACGCTGTATTTTTTTGTGCGTGTGACTGACGTGCGACAGTTGACGTTAATCGTGTGATATGTAAACATTTCTTTCAAGGCATTTTTGGTCAGTCCAAAGTCACACCCGCGCGACAGTCAAGTCATGCGCTTGACTCAGCTTTTCCTAAATACTTAGTCAAATTTCAGCAAGTTTGGCCTTAACGAAGTTTTAGGCAGCAAATCAGTAAGAACAGAAGCAAATAGGGGAAAATCCCAACCCTTGTTTTAATTTCAAAAACATACAAAGGACCCCTCACTTTGCTATGAACACAAGTCGTTAACAGCCCACTTTTGACAAAGAAAACAAGTCGTTCTTGGTCAACACTAAGACCTGTCCAAGCCTAGCCTTAGTCCCTTTTGTAACACTTTGAAACCCTCACGTTTCGCTCTTGTTTCCCACTTAGAAGTTCACAAGAAATTCACCACATAAATCTGACTAATAGCCAGTTTGGCCAACCTGCAAAAATCAGCTTATTTTGAGAAGTACTTTTTTTCAAAAGTGCTTTTCTTAAAAGTACTTTTGGTGAGAAGCAGTTTGTGTTTGGCTAATTAGTTTGAAAAGCACTTCTGAGCAGCAATTAGTGTTTAGCCAAAGCTTTAAAAAACTGCTTCTAAGTGTATTTTTCTCAAAAATGCTTCTCAAAAAAGTGCTTTTGGAGAGAAGCTACTTTTTTCTGCTTCTCCAAAACTGCTTCTGCTTCTCCTCAAAAGCATTTTTTTTTCTTCCAGAAGCTTGGCCAAACACCTCAATTTTGGGCCAAAAGTGCTTTTGGCAAAAAAAAAAAAAAGCACTTTTGGCCAAACAGGCTATAAGTCCAAAGGCCCTATTTATAACATATAGGCAGCCTTTAGGACTTGACAGCCCATGGACACTTATTGTCTACAGGTTTTGCCACTTGTCGGACTAAGGCTAAATCAGTTCCTAACTTGTAGTTGACATCCCCAACTACTTAGGCCATGATATGCACGAAATTATAATGATACAAGCATAAATCAGTCATGGGTACAAAGAGGTTATGACAAGGTAACCGCCAAACTGCTTTGGCATATGCATTTGACTTGGTGAGCTATGCTTCATGCCCAAGGCTTGCTTTGTACTAAGCCTTAGCTCAATTTGACATTATGTCGCACCAATGTCTTGCCCGTAACCTGCTGCCATGAATTTGCCGCACACGCCCGACGCCGCTGCTGCTTGCACACTGCCTTAGCCTAGTTTCTGCCTTGCCCATTTCAACCTTCGTTTCCCTCGTGCCATTGCTTGTATTTTCTTTCACATAACCTTGCCTTAGCTATTGAAAGCCGTTGCCATCATCCCGCATTTCCGCCTTGCCTTAGCTTAGCCCGCACTTAACTGTCACAACCCAAAGTGCCCATGCCATTGACTTTGGCGCGCATGCCGTGCCATGCCGCCATAACATTGCCCACACAGCCTTGTCAAGCCTTTGCCAAGTATGTCTTGCCTATTCCAAGACCTTGGCCAATACTTGCCTATAACAACCCTCAATGACAATGTCTTGTCCGTCGTCCGCATGATCGTTTAGCCCGCACATAGGCCAATGACAAGGCCATCACGCCTCAATCCTTGCCACAGCCGTGCCACGCCCGATGACAAAGAGTCAGGTCCTAGAAAACCACCCGCACCCTTTGAAATCAACATCCTCGTCCAGCCAACTCAATTAATCAGCCCCAAGTGGTTGTTGACATACAACGCCCCTGGTGCTCTATTCACATCTGCCACAATGACATTTGCCTCCTCCACTTGTTCCTGTTTTTCTGCAGCCAGCATAACATTCACTCTAGCCTGCACCGGACAGTCCTTCTTCAAGTGCGGTCCACCACACGTAAAGCAGCCTTTGAACTTGCCGCTCCTTTCCATGCTGTTGCGATTCTCATGTCTCATATTATTGGCAAGTCCATCATCTTCGCCAGCTTGGCCCTTCCCGCTTTTCTTCCATTCTCTTGCCTTGTCTTTCCTTTTGTCGGACTTTGAATGTGAAGTTTCAGCAGGGTCATCACCTAAGTTTAAGTTAGCCAACACATCTGCCGCTGCAATGGCAGTAGAGAGGCTTTGAACAATCTGCCTTCTCAACTCCAATTGCGACCAACCCTTCAATCCACTTAAGAAGTAATGCAGCTTGTCTTCCTCTGCCACATTACTTACATTCAGCATCAAGGACGAAAATTCCTTGACATACTCCCTCACCGTGCCACTTTGTTTTAAGTGATGCAGTCCATCTCGTGCAACCCATGACGAGTTAGTTGGAAGGAATTGGGATTTTAATTTTTTCTTCAACATCTCCCAAGTTTCAATCTTGGGCAGTCCAGCACTTTCCACCTCTACCACCCGTGTACGCCACCACACTTTTGCATCATCAGTCAAATACATTGGTGTGATCATCACCTTTTCATCATCCGGTACACGAGCAACCTGAAAATACTGCTCCATATCCCACAAGAAATTTTCCAGTTCTTTGGCACTTCTTGCACCTCTATATGCCTTTGGTTCCAGAATCCTCAATTTTGTGCGTTCATCACTTCTACGGGCAGTAATTTGTAATGCCCTTCGAAGTTGAACCACTTCCTCACGTAGTTCTTCCTTCTCTTTGCGTACCAAGGCTATTTTTTCCAGCTTAGTTTCATTCCTCGCCGCATAATCTGCCTCCAGACGTGCCATTCTCTCAAGTACAGAAGAATCACCATCTATTTTCAGAGCCTGCCCAATGAGTGCTTCCAACTGTTCCACCCTTTGATGCAGTTCAGCATTTGTGCCACCAGCCATGTTCTCAAATACCACCACGAAATCTGCCAACGGTCATCTTGCCACTGCCACGAACCTGCTCCGCTCTGATACCAATTGTTACGGGAGCGTTTTTGGTCAGTCCAAAGTCACACCCGCGCGACAGTCAAGTCACGCACTTGACTCAGGCTTTCCTAAACACTTAGCCAAATTTTAGCAATTTTGTCCTTAACAAATTTTTAGGAAACAAATCAGTAAGAACACAAGCAAATACGGGAAAATCCCAACCCTTGTATTAATTTCGAAAACATGTAAAGGATCCTTAACTTTGCTATGAACACAAGTCTTTCACAGCCCACTTTTGACAAAGAACACAAGTTGTTCTTGGCCAATACTAAGACATGCCCAAGCCTAGCTTAGTCATTTTTGAAACACTTTGAAACCCTCACATTTCATTCTTGTTTCCCACTTAGAATTTCACACGAAATTCACAGCATAAATCTGACTAAGTCCAAAGGGCCTATAGCCCTTAGGGCTTGACAGCCCATGGACACTTGTTATGTACAACTTTTTCCACTTGTTGTGCTAAGGCTAAATCAGTTCCTAACTTGTAGTTGACATACCCAAATACTTAGGCCATGATATGCACGAAATTATAGTGATAAGCATAAATCAGTCATGGGTACAAAGAGGTTATGACAAGGTAACCGCCAAACTGCTTTGGCATGTGCATTTGACTTTGTCAGCTATGCTTCACGCCCAAGGCTTGCTTTGTGCCAAGCCTTAGCTCAATTTTACATTGTTCCGCACCAATGTCTTGACATAACCTGCTGCCATGATTTTGCCGCACACGCCCGATGCCGCTGCCGCCCACACACTGCCTTGGCCTAGTTTCTGCCTTGCCCATATCAACCTTTGTTTTCCTTGTGCCATTGCTTGTATTTTCCTTCACATAGCCTTGCCTTAGCTATTGAAATCCTTTGCCATCATCCCGCATTTTTGCCTTGCCTTGGCTTAGCCCGCACTTAGCAGCCATAACCCAAAATGCCTGTGCCATTGACTTTGGAGCGCATGGCGTGCGATACCGCCCTAACATTGCCCATACAGCCTTGTCAAGCCTTTGCCAAGCATGTCTTTCCTGTTCGAAGAACTTGGCCAATAATTTCCCACAACATCCCTCAATGACAATGTCTTGTCCATCGTCCGTATGATCGTTTTGTCCGAACATAGGCCAATGACAAGGCCATCATGCCCCAATCCTTGCCACAGTCGTGCCACGCCCGATGACAAAGAGTCAAGTCCTAAAAGTACTGGCATTAGTACCAGCGGACAAAAATCATGTTAATTTGTGATTTGAGTTGTTTGAATGATGTGCAAATAACCTTATCATATACATTTTCCAGATAAAATTATATATAATCATTAGATACTAATTTCTCTATTTTAATTTGTTTGAACTTATTTGATTAGGCGCGAAGTTCAAGAAAAGAGAGAAGATTTTTGAAACTTGTGGTTCAAAATAATTCATAGATATTTGTGTGGCTATAAATCATTTCATTAAGGATAAAATGAAAAGTTTAAAGATATCCAAATTTAGAAGGGGGTCTGTCACGACCCAATTTCCAAACCCGATCGTGATGGTGCCTCTCGTGAAGATAAGGTCAGCCAACAGAACAACGACGCCTCTTTCAAAATTATTAAACATAGATGAATAGATAAATACAACTTAATGACAATAATAATCGATATGTACAACCCAACACAGCCCGACCGGGGTGTCACAAGTCACGAGCATTTAAAGAAAATATGAACACAACTATAGGGCCAATAATATACAAAATAAAATCTGGAATCGAAGGACGAAGTCCGGTGCCGCGAACGCTGGCGGGCACCTTGCTCAACTATAGTAATCATACCTTCAATCAGTTATTAACCCGCTTCCGGGTGAACAATACATGCAATTGCACGCGAGGTGCAGGGAGTAAAGTGAGTACTCCAACTCAATGAGTAATAAAAGTAAATAATAACTGAGCGGTAAGAAAACACGTAAAGCACTCCATCATGCTATGTAGGGCAGTGCAAATCTTTGAGAAACAGTAAAATCATGAAATCCTTTAGAAAAATATCTGGGCTCAGTTAAAACATCCTTTGAAAATATTCTTTCCAACAGTTAAGCAAATGAATGCGAAACAGATAGTGCAAGTCAATACATAAGTCATCCCCTCGGGCACAGCACTCCACTAACAAATAACACCAGGGCGTCTGGTAAACAGTGCAAGAAGTAGCATGGATGCCAATGAAATTAGAGTGCTGAATGTCATGACACGTAGTACAAATAGGAACCAATGCATGAATGCAATGCAATGCATATTACCGTTGCGACGCGCAGCCCGATCCATTTGGGTACCCGTGCTCACTGTGGGGGTTCAGACTCCGGAGAGGCTCCTACAGCCCAAGCGCAATATAAATATCAGACCGCTGCGGCGTGCAGCCCAATCCATCCTCAGTCCAAAAATGCACATATGACACTGCTGTGGCGTGCAGCCCGATCCATGCTTAGTCCAAAAATGCACATAAGCCCCTAGGGCAGCAATAAAATAGCAGTTCTCAACTCAAAACGTCAGTAAGATATCATTTAAGTTTTCAAATCATGAAAAATGGCTAAATTTGCAAAACAATATTAAAACCCTGGACCGAGATCAAATAACATGCAAAGTAATGCAAAATCAGTGATATCAATCCCTGAGGGATTCAAGTAATCGGCGCGAAGCCCAAAACATGGCAATCAGCCCAAATCGTGATGATAACAAGTAGCTTCAGTCCAATACGTAGTAATTTCATCAATCGGGACAAACCAAGTCACAATCCCCAACGGTTCTCTACCCCACGCTCACTATCCGGCGTGCAAGTCACCTCAATACAACACTATGATGTGCAAAATCTGGGGTTTCAAACCCTCAGAATATCATTTACAAGTATTACTCACCTCGAACTGGCGAAATCTCAAGCTCGCTACGCCTTTGCCCCTCAATTCGTCCTCCACGCACGTCGAATCTTACCAAAATCAGAGCGAATACATCACACTGTGCCAAGGGAACAATACCCAATCTAAAACAATTAAAATATAGCAAAAATCTCGAAACTAGCAAAACTCGAGCCCCGGGACCACTTCTCGAAAAATTACAAAACTCACATTATCGGATTCCTCGTCTCGCCACGAGTCTATACATATCAAATTTACCAAAATCGGAGCCCATTTGACCCTCCAAATTCCATTTTTAACTTATAATTCTCAAGCCCTAACTTACCCCATTTTGGATGAATTTCTACCAATTTACATGTTAATTCTACCATAAACTTAAATGATTAGGCCAAGGGACTTACCTCCAATCGATTCCCAGTCAAAACTCTCAAAATCCTCGTCCAATGCTCTCAAGGTCGCTCAAAAATGGAGGAAAAATGGTTGAACTCGCGGATGAAATGTCCAATAAAAACCCTTCTGCCACCAGTCGACTTTCGCTTCTGCGATCCCCCTTCCGCTTAGGCGGGGACCGTTTCTGCGGACAATCTACGCTTTTGTGGATTTTCATTAAAATTCTAGTTCTGCTTTTGCGGCTCAAATTTCGCTTTTGCGGAACTCCCTCTTAAGACCCAAACCGCTTCTGTGGACCCGCTGATGCGAACCTCATTACGCTTCTGCGGAACCACCCTACCAGACCACAAACCGCTTTTGCGACCTATAACTCGCTTCTGCGGAACCGCTTCTGCGGCCCATTTCCGCAGAAGTGAAACTACCTGATACCAGCGATATGAACCTATAACAAAACTTCAAGAACTCTCCGTTTAACCACCCGAACTCACCCCGAGGCCCGCGGGACCTCAACCAAAAGCACCAACATGTCTTAAAACATTACCCAAACTTGTCCCAATCATCACAACTCATCAACCAACACTAAAATCATCAATTCTCATCGGATTCAAGCCTAAGTTTTTTAAAAACTTCCGAAACACGCATTCGATCAAAAACCTAACCAAACATGTCCGAATGACCTGAAAATTTGCACACATATCCAAAATCACCCAACGAAGCTACAACAACTCTCAAAATTCCATTCCGACCCTCGAATCAAAATCTCACCCATCAACCGGAATTCGCCAAAATACTAACTTCGCCAATTCAAGTCTAATTCTACACCGGACCTCCAAAATCAATTCCGATCATACTCCTAAGTCACAAATCACTTATCAAAGCTAAACAAATCACCGAAAATCACATCCGAGCCTTCTAACTCATAAGTAAATGTTCGGTTGACTTTTCCAACTTAAGCCTTCCTTAAAGAGACTAAGTGTCTCATTTCTTATCAAAACCAATCCAAAACAACTCCAACACACCACATACCGATAAAGAAATATGAAGAAACATAAAAATGGGGGAAACAGAGCAGTAACACATGAGACAACGGGTCGGGTCGTCACATCCTCCCCAACTTAAACAAACGCTCGTCCTCGAGCATACCCAGAGTTGTACTAGAAGCCAACCAATAGCTGATGACCTTACCAAGCATATACCCGGGGCGATACCACGTCACCTATCTCACATAGATACGATAACACAATATAACTGAAATTCATAGTACATCTAGACCATTAACCGTTGTTGACGCCCCCGTTTCCCCCCTTTCTTTTAAAAAAAGAGAGAAAGGAATCGGGTTTACGACATTATGGACAAAACAACTCTTATTCCCTTTTGAGGAATCGGGTTATGAATTTTGGAGAGTCGCCACCTAACGATTATAGTGCATTAGGACACTTTAAAGAGAAGAAGCGATTTTGAAAGAAAACCAGAGTTCGGGTAAGGGCTTGAGATTATCTTAAGGGGAAGGTGTTAGGCACCCCTCGAGATCCACTAGTGTAGTTCCCGGCCATGCTTTAATTGTGACTTTAAAAGAAAGGGAACACGTAAGGTTTGCACATAGCAATTACAGATAAGTTTGAAAGTTTTAGGAAAGAAATGACATAAATGATTAAAAGAAGGATTAATTGGAAGTAAACATAATTTTAAGAAAAAATATTATACACAAATAAAGAAAAGGAAAGGGGTCCTAGGTTTAATACAATATGGATCACATCAATGCAATACCCAGCAATCACTCCTCAAAAGAGGGGTCGCACGAGATATTAGCGCACCGGTCATCATATCCATATTCTACCCTTCCCACCCCGTTAGGTATTTAAACGTGTGGATTGATCACGAGTGCTTATTGCGTGCTATTACCCATCCCGTCCTATAAGTCCTAGAGGGTGTTTTAGGACCACTATTCCTATAAGGTGAGGACTAGGTTGAACCCTTAGGTTTAAAGGCCAAAATACTAAGTGACATACAAAAGAAAATAGGACTTCATATAAATGATCACATAAAGGCATGTAAAAGGCTCAAATACCCCTCCACGAATAGACATACAATTAGCACGCCTCAATCACATTTAAGGTCTAAGGGAGTGAGAGTTTAAAATCTGGAATATTCGAAAATAGATTAGAATAGAAGCTGAAAGTTTGGGCAGAATTTGGCAGGAGAGTTGAAAAAAAACTGAAGATAAAGCAGTAAAATACGTAGCATTTAGGAATAGAGAAAAAATATTTTTTTCAAACACATTTAAGGCCATATACGTATGCAGTACCCTGCGAACAGGAGAGGATTTCTGACAGGTAGGGTAGAAAACGTATAGCATCAATGTAAAAGAGAAAGAGGAGTAAGTATATTACTATTAAACACATCACAGAAGACGTTTAAAAGCAGAGTACTCTGATATTTCTTAGAGAATAGTAGTTTAGTTCTGGACTAAAAAATAACATATAGCGAAGACGTAAAAGTTATTCAGGATTGCAAAAAAAAGAGAGAGAGAGAGAGTATTAAATATATTAGTGTCAAAAATGTAGTCTTTGAAAATTACAGAAGTTGTAATACTCTAATAAGTTTTTAGGGAAAATAGTAGTCCGGTCTTGGACTGGAAAAGTAACTTGGTTGAAAACATATAGGTGAAAAAGATAAGACGGGAATTTAGTAGTAAAACCAAACGGACTTCAGGGAAGCAAACAAGTCTGGGCAATTTAAAGAGGTCGAATGGATTAGACTTAAGACGATTAATCAATTTTATCCGGCCTAAGGCTTGCCTAGGCGTTGTAAAAGAAAGCGGACATGCACCTCATTTTCCAATTTTAGAGAAACCCTGTTAACCAGCCTTATGTGATTAAATAACTAATGAGATGGCCAAAACATTGAAAGTGGACTCCTAATTGCATGATATCTAATGCACGTAATAGTCCTAAGACATGATATCTAAATGCAGTAGTAGAGCTTTTAATTATTAACTGATTATTGTTATGAAAAAATAACACACTGAAAGCAAAGGAACCTAGGAGCAGGATTTCTATATGTAGAATGCATGCCTTATACATGATTTCTATTGCATGAATAGGTAAGTAAAATCCTATAGACATGTTCTCTACCCGTACCCTTAACTAAACATGCATAACCCTCCCCAATTTCACTATAAACCCCCATTGTTCTTTACAAGTTATTACAGATCAAGTAATTACATTACAGTAGTGAAGAGCAAAACAAGAAGTTATTCTATAGGGAGCCTTCAGCCAGGCCCAAATCTCCAACCTCACTTCTTTAGAGTTTCACATCCTTTACCAAGGGTTTGGGTGCGACAAAGTTCCCTAGGGGTCCCTGGCCAATACCAGGCACCCAAGACAAATCATCATTGACAAGTGCAAGTGTGGAATTACCAACCTTGTGCATCAAAGTTCAGTGGGTACTCAAGGTACCCAAAGCAATGCTTACACTAAAGGGGTAGAATCTAAGTTCTAGGAGTAGTGAGATTGTGATAGAATTTGAAGAAGTTGAGTTGAAAACAATTGAAAGAGGATTCATGAAAAATTAATTTTTGAGAGAAAAGTAATCAATTAATTTTGAAAACAGTTAATATGGAACCAGTTTTGAAAGCAAAGAGTCACACAGTACTCAAGAAACACCAACAGGGGCAGGGGAAAAGGGGAACAAATAACTCACAAGCAAGAACACAGTTACGTATACACAGAATACCAAAGAGAAGTACTTCAGAATATTCAAGAATGTTTCAAACAAAGGGGTCAGGGTCTTAACAGTATTAGATTGACAGTTTCACACATCAGGAAAAGGTTCAGGATTACTTAATAACTAAAAGGGTCCTGAATACATGCTAATAGGGTACAAGGGTGAGGGGGAATAAGGAGAAACATGCAGGAAAAAAGCACAGGCATGGCAGACTATATTAATCAACACAAAGGCATGCTAATTACAGTAAGAGCAACAAAACCATAAGTAAAAGCATGCAAGAGACAAAAGGAAGTGTAACATAAAATAGAAACATATTGCTTTTGGGGCTGTAAATCAAATAGGAGACATACCAATTGAAGGTAAAGTAATGCAGGGTAGTGGTGAGTTATAGTATGCAAGATGGTGTGCAGAGAGAATAGCAGTATAGAGAAGCAGCAACAATAGCAAAAGTGAGCAGCAATAACAAAAGCGAGCAGCAATAGAAGTGAGCAGCAATATAATAGAACAGTGAAATAGTCTAAAACTCAGCCTGAGTTTCAAACTGGTAGAGCAGCCAGTAGTCACAAGAGAAGTGAGATAGATTATGTGAAACAAAGAGAGCACCAAATATGTTTGTGTGAAAGAGAGAGAGAATTCAGAGTAATGAGTTTTATTCGTGTCCCTGTGTGTGTGTTAAGTGAGAAAAGAAGAGTAATACTTATAATTTTTGAAAACAGTAGAGCATAGAGTAACAAGTACATAATTACAGTACCAAATTGAATCAATCACAGGACTTAATTCAATTAAATCAGGGATTCATGATTCGAATAGGAGTACAGGTTATCAAGTAAGGAAAAGAATCAGTCAGATGACTGATTATACCATAATAAGAGCAGTAAGCATGGAGCATGTAATAAAGGCTAGGTACATAATGCTTAAAACAAGGAAAGTATATGCTGAATACTTAAAAAAAAGTTTAAGTGCACAAATATGGTAAAAATATAAATCAACTCTGAAAATTAGTCAAAGATACACGGACAAGACCAGAATTAGAGGGAATCAGTACCAAGTATAGAAAGTAACTCACGAGTAAGGAAACAATTTGAAAAATCAATGTAAGAACCCTTAAGGAAAACACATACAAATCAGGGATTCAATGAGATGCTCGGAATTGACTGAATTTTCAGTAAAGAGAAGCATTTAAACTTATTTAAACACAATAGTCACNAGGTTTACAATATAATCAAACACATAATCATAGGAATAATCACATAACACTCAAAGAAACAGAAAGCATGGTGATTTTAAAATGGGGGTCGGAAACCCTAGTTTTGAAAAGAGGAACAAGATCGTTTAAAAACTTGAACTAATCGAAGGTATCGAGTAATAAGTAGTGTAGAACACAAAGATTAAACCAGAAATCATTTAAAAAGACATAGATTAAGAGACTCAGGCAAAAATTAGGGTTTGCAATAAAATCGGTGAGGTAAGGAGTCTGGCTGCGAAACTCGTTAATAATGGAGTTTAAAGCAACATCGGACTGAAAACCACCGGAGAGAAGGCTGGAGATAAGCCAAGCAAGGCTTCCAGGGACTGCCTTTCATGGTGGAAGCTCTAGGGCTTCAAGGCTCAGAGAGAAGCAATGAGACAATGTTCCCTGGCGACTGGAGGTCGAGAGGAGTGAGGATGGAGTTGGCCGGAGAGGCGATGAGACCCATCGGAGAAGAACCAGAAGGTTCTAGAGAGAAAGAGGAGATGAAGAGTCTAAGAGAGAGAACGGTCTCTATGCAAATGAGGGGTCGAAGGGGGGGAGGGGTCATTAGATTTAATTCAGGTAATATAATCTGGGCCGTTGATCTCATTTGATCAATGGCTCAGATCAAAACCCAGCTGGACCGGGTATCCGAATGGGGTATGGGTCGGGTCTTAATGGGTTGGGTTAATTGGAATATGGGTTGTCTGAAATGGGGTTAAAATTGGGGTTTAATTGGGCTATGTTTGCAATAAATTTTGGCTAGCATTTAAATAGCCATTTTCCCCTTTTTATTTTATAAAAATAGTTAAAAATGATTTGAAAAACAAATTGAAAATACAGAACTAATTAATAATATATAAATATTAATCTAAAAATACCAGAAATGATTTTATACTCATAAAATGCGGTTAATTGTAAAATAGGCTATAATTGCAATTTCATGTAATTTAGCTTTAGAAATTCCAAATAAATTTGTAAGAATACACAAAAATCATATTAATTATATTTTGTTGTAAATATGAGAATGAAATATGCTATTTACCAAAAAATGATAATTTTGGATTTTGTACTGTAAAAATAGACAACGAATTGATTCTAAAAAAAATCTTAAAAATTGAGGAAAAATACCAAAACTTTTGGGCACGCTTATATATGTATACACATGCTATTTTGAAAGTATTTGAGTATAAAAATAAATAGGGAAAAATTGGGTATCAACAGCTGCCCCTCTTTACCCGAGGAGGATAAAAGAGTTGTCGGGTAAAGATAAGATGGCCAATTTTGACTGGAATTGGCGATTGCGAAAGAATTTTGACTACGCTCTGGTTTTTGAGCTGCCTACATATCCCTGGTTTTACAGGAATCAGGCCATATGTAGTTCAGGAACCAATGATGGGGAATAGAAAAAAAAAATGGACGCGATGGTCTAGTTTGAGGAAGGTTACGAAGTCGAACAGGTTGCGAAAAACCGGAGCGGGAGCGCTCCCACTGAGACGGCCGTTTGCCAGCTGGAGTACCTGTGAATGAAAGACGCAGTGTATATTTGCGCATAATTTAAACATGATGCAAGTTCCCGTTTGGACCATGAATGCTGCCTTTGGACGGTTAGGATGACGTCCTCAGACTATGATGTCCCGGGCCATGAAGAGCATAAAGTAAAGGTTCGCAGGCCATGAAATGACGTTCTCGGGCTATGCAGATGGTGCCTCCGAACTATGACGCCTTTGAATAGGTTGGCGATCTTTCAGCCCATGAGAAGGTGGCAATCTTTCAGCCAAATGAATGCAAACAATGGCGATCTTTCAGCCAAAGCGAGAATTTAAATTGCAGGTGGCGATATTTCAGCCGTGCAGGAGACAATGCTTAGTCTCGGAAGGCGGATAGGCAGCCTTATGCAGGATGGAGGTAGATATTAACCTCGAAAGGCAGAAAATAGCCTTATGCAATGTAGATGGAGACAGAGCTTAGTCTCGAAAGGCAGATAAGTAGCCTTATGCAGGATGGAGATAGAGCTTAACCTCGGAAGGCAGAAAAGTAGCCTTATGCAGGATGCAGATGGAGACAGAGCTTAGTCTCGAAAGGCAGATAAGTAGCCTTATGCAGGATGGAGGTAGAGCTTAACCTCGGAAGGCAGAAAATAGCCTTATACAATGCGGATGGAGACAGAGCTTAGTCTCGAAAAGCAGATAAGTATCCTTATGCAGGATGGAGGTAGAGCTTAACCTCGGAAGGTAGAAAATAGCCTTATGCAATGCGGATGGAGATAGAGTTTAGTCTCAAAAGGCAGATAGGTAGCCTTATGTAGGATGGAGGTAGAGCTTAACCTCGGAAGGCAGAAAGTAGCCTTATGCAGGATGCAGATGGAACAGAGCTTAGTCTCGAAAGGCAGATAGGTAGCCTTATGCAGGATGAAGGTAGTGCTTAACCTCGGAAGGCAGAAAGGTAGACTTATGCAGGATGCAGATGGAGATAGATCTTAGTCTCGAAAGGTAGATAGGTAGCCTTATGCAGGATGGAGGTAGAGCTTAACCTCGGAAGGCAGAAAGTAGCCTTATGCAGGATGCAGATGGAGACAGAGCTTAGTCTCGTAAGGCAGATAGGTAGCCTTATGCATGATGGAGATAGTGCTTAATCTCGGAAGGCAGAAAATAGCCTTATGCAATGCGGATGGAGATAAAGCTTAGTCTTGAAAGGCAGATAGGTAGACTTATGCAGGATGGAGGTAGAGCTTAACCTCGGAAGGCAGAAAGTAGCCTTATGCAGGATGCAGATGGAGACAAAGCTTAGTCTCGAAAGGCAGATAGGTAGCCTTATGCAGGATTGAGGTAGTGCTTAACCTCGGAAGTCAGAAAGTAGCCTTATGCAATGCAGGTGGAGGCAAAAATTAGTCTCGAAAGGCAGATAAGTAGCCTTATGCAGGATGGAGGTAGTGCTTAACCTCGGATGGCAGAAAGGTAGCCTTATGCAATGCAGGCGGAGACATAGATTAGTCTCGAAAGGCAGATAAGTAGCCTTATGCAAGAATGCAAAAAATGTAAAGAGTGAATAGTAATGATATTTTCTTAGCTGACAGCTGATTGTGATATCGTGGCTGCTGGGGATGTTAGGTGTAGATAGTAACTTTGCGAATGCGCGATTGTTCCTCACTCCTGAAGAGCACGAGTGTGTGAATGCCTTCAATAATTTGTGACCTGCGGTGCCTGCATTCAAAGAAAAATTGTGAGTTCTGTAGAGGGGAAAGGCTAGTTCGTATCCCTTGGCCCTTGACGTCACGTATCATTGGGGGTAACGTTGCTAAACAACAGCGATGCGAATGATATTTATGCATGATTTAGTAAATATAATGTAAGTATAAATTTGAAAAATAGTTTTATTTTGGATGAACCTGTCACACCTCCTTATTTTCTTTACCAGGAAGCCCCGCTTATTTTACTACCCCCCTGGGAGGGATATAATAAAGAAGGGGAAGGAGTTTTT
>MU694097.1:147851-190467 GCA_026770625.1 Nicotiana glauca | reverse complement strand
AGAATACCTCAGAATGGGAGTGTATCCGACACAGGCCACAGGGGATCAAAAGAGAGCTATCAGACGATTGGCAAGCGGGGTTTTCTTTAGCGGAGGAGTTTTGTACAAAATAACTCCAGATCTTGGTTTGTTGAGGTGTATGGATGCAAAGCAGGCTACAACAATTATGGTTGAGGTACATGCGGGAGTTTGTGGACCACATATGAGTGGTTATGTGTTGGCAAAGAAAATTCGCGGAGCAGGATATTACTGGCTTAATATGGAATGGGATTGTATCAGCTTTGTGCGCAAGTTTCATCAATGCCAGGTACATGGAGATCTGATCCATTCTCCACCATCCGAGTTGCATACAATGTCGGTGCCATGGCCCTTCGTTGCTTGAGGTATGGATGTCATTGGGCCAATCGAGCCAGCAACATCTAATGGGCACAGCTTTATTCTGGTTGCCATTGATTATTTTACTAAATGGGTTGAGGCGAAAACTTTCAAGCCGGTGACCAAGAAAGCAATGGTTGATTTTGTGCATGCAAACATCATTTGCCGGTTTGGAATTCCGAAGGTGATCATCATAAATAACGGCGCCAATCTTAACTTTCATTTGATGGCGGAGACATGTCAGAAGTTTAAAATTTCACACTGCAATTCCACACCATATCGTCCTAAGGCGAATGGAGAAGTTGAGGCAGCTAATAAGAACATTAAGAAAATACTTCGAAAAATGGTGGAAGGATCGAGGCAGTGGCATGAGAAATTACCCTTTGCTTTACTGGGATATCGCACTACTGTTCGCACTTCGGTGGGGGCGACTCCTTATTCATTGGTGTATGGCACGGAGGCAGTGATACCCACATAAATTGAAATACCTTCCCTTCAAATCATTGCGAAGGCGGAAATTGATGATGATGAGTAGGTCAAAGCCCGTCTAGAACAATTAAGCTTGATTGATGAAAAGAGATTGGCAGCGGTATGTCATGGGCAATTGTACCAACAGAGAATGGCCAGAGCTTATAACAAGAAAGTGCGTCCGCAAAAATTTGAAGTCGAACAATTGGTATTGAGGCGCATCCTACCTCATTGGGCTGAAACAAAAGGAAAGTTCGCTCCTAACTGGCAGGGGCCATTTGTTGTAACACGAGTGTTGTCCAACAGTGCATTATATCTAACAGATGTGGAAGGGAAATGTGTAGAAATGGCTATCAATTCTGATGCAGTCAAGAGATATTATGTATGATTTCTTTATCTTTATGTATCTGATTGTATTTGACATGTTTTGAGATTGAAATGATGAAGGCATTTTGTTCTGCTATCCAAACACTTTATCCATTGCTATCCCTTTGAGCCTTATTATATTTTCTTTCATATCCCTCTTTCGGAATCAACAACAAAAATCAAGGATCGAATGGGAAAATCAAGTGGAGAAACAAGAGGAGAAAAGAAAGAAAATAAGAAAAGAAAGAAAAAGAAAAGAAAAGAGAAAAGAAAAAGAAAAGAAAAGAAGAAAAGAAAATAAAGAAGAGAAAAGAAAAGAAGAAAAGAAAGAAGAAGAATGGAAGGAAGGGAACATCGCAACAATGAAGCGATTTTATGACCTGAACTACGTTTGACTTGATCTCGAAAGGGTACGTAGGCAGCCTCACTGAGGTTCAGTCACAACAGAAGAAAAATCCAAGAATCCCCAAGAATGGAACTGGGGTAGAAGTTATGTTTGTTGTGAAAGATATGATTCCGAAAGTTGTAATTTTGAACCCACATTGAAATATTTTGAGCCTTTATAACCTTCTTTCTAAACCCATCCAAAATCCACATTATAGTGCAAAAAAAGACCTTTTGATCAATTTTAAGAAATGTTAATACAAGCAGGTAAGGTGAATCATGTTCTGGACAACATTCGGGTATCAGAAGATGAGAAAATTGAAAAATGAGAGAGTCTTATTGGTGAAAACCCCCACGGGCACTGTAAGGCGACGTGAGTTGAGAGAAATAAAATGAGAGAGTCTTATTAGTGAAAACCCTCACGGGCACCGTAAGGATAAAGTGAGTTTTCATAGTGGGCAAATGAAAGAAGTTTGTGTTTGAAAGGTGGCAAAACAAGCAAGGTTTGGGTTTCGTTGATGATTGGGTTGTGAAATATGGAATGGCAAATATGGCAATTGATAGTTGGTTGGTTGGACAGACTAGGTTTGGTTAATCCAAAATGCATGGCATGATCAATGGAATCAGTCTTCCCACTCAGATAAGTCCTATCCTCTTTCTCTTTTCAGAGTCTTTCTACCCTCAAAACTTCGAGGTCATTGCATTTCATTTTTTTTTGAAATCTGCCTATAAGACGTTTTCAGTCAAAACTAACTACTAGTTTCCCAGTTATATGGCACAATGAAATCAGGACATATTAAAGGACAGTGAAACATGATGAATCAATGTAAAAAAGGGTAATCAAATGATTGGAGGGAGAAGCAAAAGTTCACAGAAAAGGGAACAGAAACACCAAGACAGTAGCATGGGGAAAATATTTGGGTCATTAGGATCAGAAGGTTTGGAAGTTAGCTGAGAAATCATGGAAAGTCAACACAAGTTCAAAGAAGCAAGTTGGAGCAAGTTTGGAAGCGGAAGCTATCCACCATTTTATTCTAACAAATCGTTCTTTGATTAAAACAGGGGCAGAAAGAATTTTTTCTCTGTAAGCAGGAACCCACATAGATAACAAGGGAATATCGCTCAAAAAATTATTAAGTAGGAGCCCACCTGAAGAACAAGGGAATACATTCCAAAGTACAGCAAGCTGGTACCCACCTGAAGAACAAGGGAAGTATAATACAACTCTTATCTCTCAAGTTAACATTTAGTAACACCATGCACCTAGTTATCAAACTGGGGCAGAAAATTTTCCTTATTTTGTGTATTTGTCGTAACCAGGAGCCCACCTGAAAAACAAAGGGAATACTTTTCAAAGTCAGCAAGCAGGCGCCCACCTGAAGAATAAGGGAATACATTTTAAATTCACCAAGCAGGAGCCCACCTGAAGAACAAGGGAATACATTTCAAATTTAGCAACCGGGAGCCCACCTGAAGAACAAGGGAATACATTTCAAAATCAGCTAGCAGGCGCCCACCTGAAGAACAAGGGAATATCTTTTCAAATACAGTAAGCAGGCACCCACGTGAAAAAATAAGGGAAGTACAATCCGAATTTTAGCTTTAAATTGTAACATCTGATAATATGATATGCCAAGTCACCATACTAGGGCAGAAAATTTTCTTTGGTTGTATATTTTTGTAAGCAGGAGCCTACCTGGAGAACACAGGAATACATTTAAAACAATCGCAAGTAGGAGCCCACCTGAAGAACAAGGGAATACATTTTAAAGCAATCGCAAGCAGGAGCCCACTTGAAGAACAAGGGAATACTTTTTCAAGAAATCGCAAGTAGGAATCCACATGAAGAATGGAAACATATTTCAAAACATAGTCAAGGCAACAGCCAAAATTCCATTGAAAGAATACAAGATGCAAGATCAACGCAATACAAGAACACAAGATACCAAGCATAGATAGGATTTTTGTAACTCATAGAGTATAGCTTAGACTAGTTTTTTTTATTTTCACATGGTGTAATAAGGGGGCCAGCAAGCAGTAATAGCAGCAACAGCAATACAATCACAACTTCTTGGTAGTCCTAGCTACCAGACACTCTCGAACTACACTGACCCGATTACTGTTTAGCCCAGGATATGTAGGCAACCTCTGAAATAGGGTGCGGTCAAAACTTTTCAAAATGCTTCACAACGGAATACTCGAACGGGCAAAAATCGCTCATATTTTCTCACTTATCTTTGCATGAAAACTCTTCATGTTTCCGAGCAAAGAGGGCCAGCTATGAACACATAATTTTTGCCCTATATATGAGTTATTCCCATAAAATTCAAACAAAAGATTTTTCTTTATTTTTACAATTTTTGTGAATTTTGTTAATTGTTTGCATGATATTTGTGCATGTTAAGTCAAATAAAAATACAAAAATATGCATTTGCATTTAAGAAATTAATTTCGCATTTTAGTAGGTATTAATTCATTTTAGAAAAATTCAAGGAAAATCCCAAAAGTAGTTCTTAGGAAATTTTAATTGATAAGTGTTGCATTCAACTTTAAATAGTGATTTTAGGAGTTAAATAGTTTAATTAGTTTTTTGTTTTAGTTTTTACAAAATCAGAAAAAAATATATGGCAAAAAAATAAAAATACTAAATATAAAAATGAAATACAAAAGGCAAATGAAAATAATAATACAAAATATAAACAAAAAGGAAACAAGTAAAAGAAATAAAATAGGCTGTGTTACATCCCAATTAAATTCACCCGCTAAAACCCAATTAATTGCCCTATACCCGGTCCAGACCCTCCCCGTATAACCCCAAACGACGTCGTTTTGACGTCTTTGAATCTCAACCCTTGATCACCCTTGATCCAACGGCCATGGCTTGATCTCATAATAAGCAAAACGACACCGTTTGGATGCCAAAAAAATCTGAGCCTTTGATTTTTTTAATCCAACAGTTGGTATTAATTAACCGCCTTTAATATGTATAGATACAAATAAAACAATCAAAACCTAAAACAAATTATTTTTAACCCCTTTCGTCTCCTTCCTTACCCGAGCCGCCTTTGTTCCCCTGTCATACCCGCCGAAACCCTACCGGCGGGAAACACTATCTACACTAAAGCCTAACAAAAATACACCATAGAACCACCTTAAGCTCCTCTTTCCACCCCTATAGTCGGTTTCCTTCAAATATTTCCTTACCTGTTCGAATCTTTAATTTTGTCTCGCCGGAACCCTAACTCCGGCGAGTGACATTTCATCCAAAAAATTTTTAATTCACATCATGGACACGGCTGAGTGTTCTTTACCCATTCCCCATGTCCACTAATCTCAAAACTTATCAAAACTCCCCAAAATTTTAAACCAAGAGCCTGCGGTCAGAATCCCTGGTCCAATTCTTGTGGATTCATGACCGTAACACACCTAATAGGTGTTTTTCTTTTAGAAAAATGCTCCATTAGGTATGTTACGGGTCATGAATCCTAAAGGATTCAAATAAATTCTTTCTCAATTGATCAAGCTAGAAAGGAGAAAAAGAAGAAACTCAAGATAAGTCCTTTAAACCTTTTCGTTATTTTTAATTTGTTTGCTTGTGTCTGGTTTGTGTGACTTTCTGTTCTAATCCGCTTAATTCCTGTTGAAAATAGTATTTTAGGATTAAGTTGATATTAGCAGGTCTTATTTTGTAGAATAATATCTGATTAGAATTTTTGATAACTAGATTAGAAAAATAGGATTTTTATAAATTGAACAGTGTGATAGTTTTAAATATAGCTGATTGGTTATAGCTATTGATTAATAGTTAGTTAATATTAAAATTAGATTAATAATCATTGACTACTAATTTATTCATAATCCTTTATCAATCTTCTATCTTTAGTTTTATTTTGATAGATTACTTTTGGATTTTTGTTAATTCACGTTTGTTATGACTAATTAGTATTAATGTGTTAGATTCTGTTCATTCAGTGCTCCTAGTTTTAATACCTTCTTACTTTGATTAGTTAATTATTTGAACAAATTCATACTTAGTTAATTGTTAACCATGGTTGTTTAAATTGAATAGTTATAGATGTTAGAAATTTAATTAGGGTAAAAGGTTTGGGATTGAGTTGAGTTAAGATTGGTAATTCTATAAGTAAAGTAAGGGTAATTTTGGGATAGTAAAATGGGTTAGTAGTAATTTCAGCTTAGCTGTAGGAGTGTTTTTGGTATATAAAAAGGGCTAATGGTAATAAACATAAGGAAGGGAGGGTATTTTAGGTATATGAAAATGGTAGTTGGGCAGAGTTTAAATTGAAGTGAGGGTAGATAGGGAATTACACTAGGTTAGAAGGTTATAGATTGGGGTATTAGCATAATTCTTAATAAATAATTGTAATCAATTGAATAACAAATTAAAAATGAGGGTATAGTTGAAATAAAAGAGGAACTCATAGATAAAATCTGAAATTTAAAATTTCCTCCAATTTTAATTCTATAAATAGGCATTGGTATGCCTTAAATCACAAGTTTTAGAACCCTAGAAATTCCCCAAAAATATCTACATAATTCCAGATCTGAATTTCTTCTTCTAAATCCAAATTTCTTCCAAAAATCCAAAAAAATATTATACAAATCAACAGAAAAATAAAAAAAAGTGACTGTTCTATCAAAATTCAAGTTATTCTGATTTTAAAAAGGTTGAGTTTGTATTGTTTAAGATCCTGAAATTTCAGCCTGCTCAATGTGTTAATTTTGGTTCAATCTCAAGTTCGTTTGATGCCTGCTGAACTAACGTGATTGTGCGATTGTTTTCCTTTAAAACATTGATTCAATTCAGCTTCCCTGTGTTGCTGAGATTTGATCGTTGATCTGCTGTTGCAATTGCTGCTGTTAACTTCTCTTTCTTCTCACTTCATCCTTTCAATTTCAGGTACTTTTTCTAAACATCAACATGTAAATTTCAGCTGAAAAATAGAAAAAATAAAATTGAGGTTTACTGCTATGGATTTACTGTTAGATAGAATAGTTTTGTTTTCCTACGATTTAGTTGTTTGTTGAGTAAATTAAATTTGTATTGTATAATGGCTGTTTGAAAACAGAACAATAGCGGACGGTATATATATTTTGAAATTGCAAGTTAAAAATTGGAATTCGTCCTTAGTTTTAGTTAATTAGCTTTTATTTTTGTGTAAATTATTTCAATATTAAATTAGGCATGATTGTAGAAGCTCATTTGAAATAGTATTTTCTTAAACATTGAAGTCACCGGTAATCTAAATAATTAATTTGATTTGTTAATTCATATAGGTCGGATTAGTTTTTCTTTGGTAAAATTGAAACAGATGTTTGGTTTTGTTAAATAAGATTGGAGATCATTGATTCGTATTAGTCCCTTCGTCGGGATTCGATGCTGGGTCCAATTAGAAAGTGGTTAAACAGGCCTCACATGAGAGGCCCATTGGCTGGAACCAAAATGCACGTGAGGATGTTGGGCGCCCAGCTTAGGTCATATTTTTGGCCCAAATGTCTAGTTGAAGCTAAACATTTTCGAATGATAATAATAATTAATTAAGATACTTAAATAAAAATATAGATTGTATTAGGCTTGGACTTTAACAATATAAATGAGACGAGCCTCGCTAAAAGCAAAAACAAAATTGCGGGGCCCTTATAAGCGATTGATTCAAAATATTTAGAATTAGCAGGACCGTTTAGTAAATTTCACGGTCTTCCCCAAAGATAACAATACGTTAGCCGATTAGGCCCGATTTTAAATAATATTACCTTCCTAATACGGGTGTACATTTCATGTGACTCAAATCCAAATCCCGACGAAGTCAAAATGTGTTAAAAGCTAAGGACGTACTGGTACGACGTGGTTCGAAATACATTTTCATGATGTTGTAATTCTTGCAAAAAATAAATATTAAATATAATAAAAGCAGGCGATTAATAAAAGGCACATAAAAGTAGAACGTGTATTAAAATCAGATAAAATCAAATACAATAGTTGAGCGACCGTGCTAGAACCACGGAATCCGGGAATGCCTAACACCTTCTCCCGGGTTAGCAGAATTCCTTATCCGGATTTTTGGTTCGCAGACTGTTAACAGAGTCATATTTCCTCGGTTCGGGATTCAACCGGTGACTTGGGATACCATTAATCTCCCAAGTGGCGACTCTGAATAAATAATAATAAATTCCGTTCCGACTGTCCTTTAAGTGAAAAAACTCCTTTATTACGCCCTTCAAGGGATGTAGTAATAACTTCAGTAAAAAGGAGGTGTGACACCGAATTGAGATTTACATATCATGACCATGTCATGAGAACCATACCCATAATCACGATGATTCATTATTAATCACGCCGAAAGATGTTTCCTACCATGTGGTCGGCCTAATTTAAACTATAACTCAATTGAATAAGGGGACATGGCAAGGACAATAATCAAAACTTAAATGGCATACTACATTCATGTAAGACCCATAATGTCAACCCAACATTTGCCTTAATATTCATTTTTAGTCCCAACCACTATCAATTTAGGCAGTTTATATCCCAATCCAAAATTCACCACTATTATGTACTAATTAAAATGATAACAGTACAAAGACAAACATGGGAAATTAATCCAAGACAATGACAAATTCATCCAGAATCAGATTCACTCACACCAAAAACATTGCAGAACACCAAAGTTGCATTAATTAAAGAAAGATAAGAAATGGACCTCAAGGTGTGATACTCTTTTAGTTACAGCAATAATGATATGTGTCAACGCCCCCTTTTTCTAAAGCGAAATCGGGTATACGACATTCGGAAAGACAACTCTTTTCCCACTTTGGGAATTGGATTTTTTGAGATTTTGGAGAGTCGCCACCTAATGTTATAGTGCATTAGGACACTTTAAGAAGAATTAAAGATGAAAAATAGAGTCGGGTAAGGGCTTGAAATTATCCTGAGGGGAAGGTATTAGGCACCCCTCAAGATCCACTAGTGTGGTTCCCGACCATGCTACAATTGTGACTTTAAATGCAAGAAAATAGGTAAACAAGCAAGCATTGCAAATACTAAAAAACTGTTACAAATAAAAAATTTAAAGATGCTAAAATTTAGAAGATAACAGCTTTGCAATTTACGAAGAGATACGCAATGAGGGGAGAGATCAAATAATGATGTAAATAACTTAGGGAAATAAACAGAAGCGGAAGTTTGAAAAAGGTTTGGGGAAACTTTTGAAAAATCTAAAAATAACAAACTAATAAAGAGGGAGGGGGTCCTAGGTTCATACATTACATGAATCATTTGCACAACACCAGTACTTGATTGTATGCATAGTGTTATCGTATAATCATCATCTCCATGTCTACCCCTCCCACCCCATTAAGTTATTAAAGCGTAGAATGTTATCATTTAATTACCTAATGCTACTACCCGTCCCACACCTATCGGTCCCGAGGGTATTAGGACTTCTAATCCTAAAAGGAAAAGAAATGGGTGGAGGCCTTTATGGAGCTTAAAGGATAAAATTATACTCGACATTCTAAACAAGTAGCAAGTAAGAGGGGAGAACAAATAATCATACAAAGCTAAAATTAACCCTAGAAATCAAACAATCATTTAGTTTAGCATGCCTTAACAAATACTGGTTTGGTCTTAGATTAAATTTAAGCAGCGAACGGACTGGTTCAACACATGCGTTTTAGGCAGAAAGTCTGTATTAGGCAACTCGGATACAGTTGTCAGGTATTAAGGTATTCAACGCGAGTTATTTAGAAAAGTATTAATTTTAGAAGATAGACTAATGCAGAAGATTTTTGAAAGAGAGAACAGACTGCAGACTTAGCTTGGAAATGAGTTTAAAAGAAGATCAACGGACTGTCCGATTATAAACACAGAAATAATTGTAAAGAATTTCGGAGAAAAGGCAGAACTATCTTTGGCAAGAGTAACCTGCAGAACTGTTTTAAAATACGAGTTCAGGAAGACTAGAATTTGGTTGGAAAACGCTTAAACAAAATATTAGAAAAGAAAACCATTTCAGAAAAGATGCAGATTTTAAGAACTCGACTTTTAGGACAAATGTACACTGATTCGAGAGAGTTTTATAAAAAAGATTAAGGCTTTTGAAAACGTTACTGAATTAAGGCGTTAAGGATCAGTTAACAGAACATTATCAGATGAACTTGATGCGAAATCCTATAGGCATGATATCTACATTTGATTTTTCAAAACCTGTTAAAGAATTTATGAAGAGATGACTGTTTTTAATTAATCCTACAATTTGCCTAATGAATGTGCATTACCTATAGATATGATATCTATATATGAATTTTCAGAAAAAAAAACGCTTAGAATTCATATAGGTAGGATCTCTACATGTGTTAGTTACAGGATATGAGCGTTAAATCCTATATGCATGCTTTCTATATGATTTGCAGTTAAACATTAAACCATATAGGCAAGATTTCTAGGTGACTTGCAGCATAATTTAACGTTAAACCCTATAGGCATGGTATCTATGTTATTGAATCAGAGATGTTAAACAGACCTATAGGCAGGATTTCTAGGTGACTTGCAGCATCATTAATCGTTAAACCCTATAGGCATGGTATATATGTGATTGAATTAGAGATAGACCTATAGGAAGGATTTCTAGAAAAAGAGAGTCCTAAAGCATGATATCTACCCTTATTAATGCAAGAAAGTAAAACCCCTCTCACACCCTTTTACTATATTTCCCCGAGTTTTTATACAAATTATTACAGGCCAGAAAATAGCTAATAAAAATACACCAAAAGCCGACAGCTAGATCCGAGAAGCCTAATTCAATCCTAATGTCCAATAACATGTGTTTAACCAACTCCGGGATCCAGATTTCCAAAGTCTTCTCATTACCTAGGGTGTTTTAAAGTTCCAAGGAATCGCATGGATCCCCGACATTGCTTGCACCCCAGATATATTAGAATTAGAATAGTGCAGTGTGGAAGAGCCAGCTCTCAGGCATCCAAGTTCAGAGGGAGCCCAGGGGTCCCAAAGCATGGCTTGCAAGAGAGGGGCAGACCTTATAGCTAGGAATAGGTGCAAAGTGAATGGGGATTAGGGAGCCATGACAGGTGGTGGTCATACCTAGACATAAGTTAGGCTGGCACACCCCTGACCATTTGTTTAGTAAAAAAAATTAGGTGCAGACCCTTGCAGGTCAAACCAAAGTCTGGATAGTGATTAGAACACTATCAGACCCAAGTCCAAGGCTCAAACACATAAAAAAGTGGGAAAGGGAGTGAGAATTGATTGAGTTAGGGATTCAAAGAACACAGTTCAAGACCATAGGGAACAACATTGAAGTGCTTCTATGCCCTGAACCATAACTCACATACAAAAGGGTAAATGGGTAAATGGGATTCACAGAATATCAAATTCATGACAAATAATCGATTGCCTGCAAAACTTAAATACAGAAATATAAAGGAGAAGAAATATGTGGCCATAAACTAAAACAAATACCAACTAAATGCAATAGGAAGAATTAAACACATTGTTGTTGAGTCATGTAAACTAACTGAAACATACCAGTAGAGAAGCAAAAGAAGTGCATAAGAAAGTAAAGACAGTCCACAACAACACAAGTATCAAATAGAGAATTTTAAAATGAAACTAAATTGTGAATTCAGATGGTGTCCTGTATTCGTCTGTTTGAAAGAGAAGAGAGTATGTATTTATAGCTTTGAAAATGTGTAGGAAAATAAGGTAAGAAAATAATCAAAGTCTGATTTTCAATCAACCATATAAGACTCTCTTTAACTAAGGGATTCAAATTCAAATGGGTAAAACAATTAAGGGAAGGGATATTGAAAGAATATTTTCCCAGCAACATAATAAAGGGTAAGTACATAGAAGCTATTTAAAGAAACAATCCCAACAGTACACGGTTTGTGAAAAAAAAAAGGAAAGGTAATCAATCAGTAAAACCAAAATTACACGCTTGCTCGAATGAATCAAGTTGAGAAAAAAGGGTAAAGAAAGGTTCACTTAGGAAAAATCAAAAACACCATCAAAGGGATTCAGAATCAATTATTAGTTGGCAAAAAAAATATTTTTGAAAGAAGAGTGTCATATATAAAGTACATAAACATGTGAATCAAGAAGAGACTGTCGATCTACGTAAAGGAGAGAGGAGTTCAGAACCATAAGAACTCAGGATCATAAGCAAAGAGATACAAGTTAAATTTGCAGACTCATAGTGAGTCTAAGAGTCCAGGGTCCCAAAGTGGAGCCTTGACTCGAACACAAGGAATCAAAATCATCAAAGGAAACCCCCAGATCCCAGGGTTTCAAAACATGGAGGTGAAAAAGCAAGCCATTTGCTTCAGAGTCCGAACAAGGCAGATATGATAGCATGTAAAAAGACAAAGGAAGAAAAATCATGAAGAACACATTTTGAGAAAACTCGGAACCTAAACAATCAGAAGAAAGAGATACTACAGACGTGAACACAAGTAGATGAAACATGTAAAAACTTGAACAGAGTTGAGTAACAAAAAATCAAATAAATTAACAGTAAACACACATAGTAAAAAGTAGAGAAAACATAGCAAAATTTAACAAAAATAACATGCATAGTAGAAAAGAAGAGGTATAAGACAGTACATGCATAATAAAGAAATCACATGAGCAGGATATGAACAAATACACATAAATCAAAGAAGAAGAAATATCAGAAAGATTTTTCCCAAAAAAATCCCTTCAGAAACCCTAAAATTGAAAAGAAACGATTTTGAAAAGAAACTTTTGGGTAAAACACCTTAGATGGCAAGAAAAGCATAGATAACGCATAGATCTAGACAAATAATGATGAAAGAATCTTGAATAGTATAGGGTTTCTGCGAACCCTAAAGGAAGAGAAAGGCTTGGAAGTCGCGAGATTAGATCTGAGTCGATAAGGTCGGAACTAGGCTCAGGAAGCGAAGATACGCCGGAGCAGGGTCGGAAATGGCCTAACATCTTGAATCGATGAAGGTTTGGGTGAAGATCCTTGAAGAATGGCCTTCGAATATTCAGGCACCAGGCATGTGAGAGCAGTAGATGATAGGTAGAGGTCGTCCATGGTTAGATTAACCATGGATTCCGGTAGATTTGAGGTCAAAAAGAGGTATGCGGCTGTTAGGGTTTCAAGTGGGTGAGAGAATTTGAGAGAGACGAGGGATTAAAGGCGGTGTCTTTGACAGAAATGGGGAGGGTTTGGGGGTAGTTTGGAATTAAATAGGAAAGGGTGAACGGTGGTCGTTGATCTAAATGATCAACGGCCAAGATTAAAAGGGCTATGTGTTGGGTCGGTTAAATGGGTATTGGGTTAGGTTAAATGGGATTGGGCTGGTCCAATTTTAGGTTTAAAATTGGGTTGATTTTTAGGCTAAAATTGTAATGGAATTGGGGTTATAATTGAAATTAAATGAGGCCAAAACTTAAATAGCCAGTTTTTCCCTTCTATTTTTATAAAATGATAGAAATGATTTTGAAATTAAATTAAAGGTACTGAATCAATTAATGACTTATAAATATTAATTTAAAAATACTTGAACCAATTTTATGTTATAAAATACTATAAAATCTTAAAGAGGCTAGTATTGCAATTTCATGCAATTTAGTTTTTAAAAATACCAAAAAAATTTGTAAAAATATGCAAAAATCATGTTAGCTATATTTTGATTTAAATATGAGAATAAAAATAAATTACCCACCAAAATAATAGTTTTAGGAATAATTATCAGATTTTATGGTATAAAAAATAGGCAATAATTTGGTTTAAAAAATCATTAAAATGCCAAAGCCTTTTGGTGTACTTATATATGCTATTTTAAAAGTATTTTGGGTATAAAAGTACATAAGGGAAAAATTGGGTATCAACAGCTTCCCCTCTTTACCCCGAAAGGATGAAAGAGTTGTTGGGTAAATATATGATGACCAATTTTGACCGGAAGCGGCGATTTGAAAAGGGTTTGACCGAGCTCTGATTTTTGAGTTGCCCACATATCCCCGATTTTATAGGAATCAGGCCGTATGCATTTCAGGAACCATTGACGGAACATGACGATGGAGATTTGAAGGACGGATACGATGCTCGGGGGAGGAAAAAGGTGTTTTGAAGTTGATAGGCTGCGGGAGCCGGAGTGGAATCGCTCCTGCCGAGAAGGCCATTGCTAGCCTATGTACCTACAAGTGAGAAATACATGCGTATGTCGTGCATAAACTTAAACGTGATGCAAGTTCCCGTTGGACCATGAATGCTGTCCTCGGACGGTTAGGATGACGTCCTTGGACCATGATGTCCTAGGCCATGAGGCACAAAATTAAGGATTCACAGGCTATGAACTGATGTTCTCGGCTATGATAATGGTGCCTCTGAACCATGATGCCTTTGAATAATAATGTGCAAGATATAAAGTGGGGTCCTCGGGCCATGGCATGGTGTTCTCGGGCTATGAAGATGATGCCTCTGAATGATGACGCCTTTGGACAGTTTGGCGATATTTCAACCCCAAGAGATGCAAGATTTGGCGGTATTTCAACCGATGCATAAGCGTAAATTGCGATATTCTAGCCGATGGAAATTTAAATGAGACAAGCGATGTTTCAGTCGATGCAAGAAATATGAATGGAAATATTTCAGCCGATAGAAGTTTGAATAAGACAGGCGATGTTTCAGCCGATGCAAGAAATGTAAATGGCAATATTTCAGCCGACAGAAGTTTGAATAAGACAGGCGATGTTTCAGACGATGCAAGAAATGTAAATGGCGATGTTTCAGACGATGCAAGAAATGTAAATGGCGATATTTCAGCCAACACAGAATTTAAATAAAATAGGTGATGTTTCAGCCGATTGCAAGACGTAAGTAAAGCTGGCGATATTTCAGCCATGCAAGTGGAGGTAGATCTTAACCTCTGAAGGCAGAAGGTAGCCTTATTCAATGTAGGAAAATGCAAATGGAGACAATGTTTAGTCTTGAAAGGCAAAAAGGTAGCCTTATGCAATCCAGGAAAATACAGATGGAGACAACGCTTAGTCTGGAAAGGCAGAAAGGTAGCCTTATGCAATGCAGGAAAATGCAGATGGAGACAACGCCTAGTCTCGGAAGGCAGAAAGGTAGCCTTATACAGATAATGCAGGATGGAGACAACGCTTAGTCTCTAAAGGTAGAAAGGTAGCCTTATGCAGATAAATCAGGATGGAGACAACACTTAGTCTCGGAAGCCAGGAAGGTAGCCTTATGCAGATAATGCAGGATGGAGACAACGCTTAGTCTCGGAAGGCAGAAAGGCAGCCTTATGCAGATAATGCAAGATGGAGACAACGCTTAGTCTCGAAAGGCAGAAAGGTATCCTTATGCAGATAAGATAAAGTGAATAGTAAGAACAACTAGCTGATCGTGACATTGCGGCTGCTGGGCCATTCCGTGCAGATAGCAAATGCGCATAGGCACAACAGTTCGATACGGTTGCGTAACACATTTGGTAGCTTTGTGACTTGGGTGCCTGCATCCAAAGAAAATTGTGAGTTTTGTAAAGGGGAAAGGTTAGTTCACGCTTCCGTGGCTTCCGACGTCGTGCATCATTGGGGTAACGTTGCTAAACAGAAGCTATCGTAGTTATGCATGATTTAAAAAATATAACGTAAGTAGAAAATAGCTTTGTTTAGATGAACCAACGACTGCAACGCGGTTCAAAGCATTGCAACTTCTCTAGCTCCGGAATTTTAAGGGTCCTCCTCAAAATTCTGCCCAGTTTACTAGGTTGGGAAAACACATCGGGAAATTCATTCACAATTGGCATAGATTCAAAGGTAGGCACCTCATCTGTAGTGTTTGTAACTCCGACCAAATGATAAATGAACCCTTTGCTGATCATCTTCATGGCCTTAAGGTAGGAATTAAACCTACCCTTCAGCATAACATTATTCCCTTCCCACTCAACAATCGGCTCGTTAGGGAATTTGAGTCTCATGACCCTAGTTCGGCAATCGAGTCTGGAAAAGCATGAGTAAAGCCAATCCATCCCCATTATCATATCAAAATCGATCGTCCCAATTCAATAAGATTGGCCATAGTATCCTGGCCATGCACCATGACCATACAATCCCTGTAAACCCATACGGTCATAATAAACTTGTAGCCTGGAGTAGATACGGAGAACGGCTCATAAAGTTATTCCAGTTCTATCTCGAAGTTTGAAGCAACATATGGGGTAACATAAGACAAGAAAGACCCAGTATAAATAAGATCATATACATTAGGAGATTGAACAATCAATATACCTGCAATAATATTTGGGGAGGCTTCTACACTCTGACGACCACTCATAGCATAAAACCGGATGGGTACCCCTGAACCCTATGCATCACCCCTAGCTTTACCTCGCCTAGTGGGTGCTGGAGAGCTTCGCGCTGAAGGGTGTGTGGAAGAAATGGTAGCTATAGGACTGGATGACTAGGTTGTACCCTGCCCGCTCCATGGAAGGAGACACGACAGTCCTTCTGAATATGGCTTCTTAACCCGCATCCATAGCATACTGGCATGTTTAGGTAGAAGACTCTCGAATGTACCCTCCCACATTTAGGTCATGGGGCCCTCTTCTGTTGCTGGGGTCTCCCTCCTGATTGGCCTTGATGATGGGGCACACTGCTGCTCTGGCTGGGCCTAAAGTGACTCCTCTGCTGCGGACCGTGCCCTGATGGTGGGGCACTTGCTAAAGACTGAGCATAAGACCGGGATGGCCTTGATGATACTCTCCACATCTCTAGTCCCTCACCTCCAAATGAATCTCCAATGTGGCCTATTGATCGAGCCCTGCTATTTCCTTCTTTTTCCATCCTGTGCTTTAACTTTCGAGCCACGGTAGCTTGAATGGAGGCTACCATCCTCCCATAGTTCATGTCAGAATTTAGAGTGGTTGTAGCAGCCTCATTAATAACCAAGGGGCCCAGGCCCTTCATAAATTGACGTACCCTAGCCTCCATAGTCAGCAACATGTGAACAACATACTTTGATAGGTACATGAACTCCATATGATACTCCCACACACTCCTGCAACCTTACTTGAGGGTCTCAAACTCTGCAGCAAGGTTGCCTTCATCTCGAGAAGCAGGAAATGGTCTATGAAGTCATTCGCAAACTCACTCCATCTTGCCGGAGGGCTCCCCTCCTCCTGGGAGTCCTCCCGCATCTCAAACTAGGAATATTCCACCCCTTTTAGATGATAGGATGCCAACTCCACTCCTTCCATCTCGATAGCACGCATGACTCGGAAGGTCTTATGCATCTCATTAATGAAATCTTGAGGGTCTGCTCTGGGTTCAGTGCCTGTGAACAACGGAGGGACCAACTGAAGGAACCTATTTACTCTGGAACTGGAAGAATCCCCTTGCAAGCTAAATGAGGTGAGCAGCATTTGATATCTGCGCTTGGGAAGCCACTAACCGAGTCAGCATCTGAATAGCTC
This sequence comes from Nicotiana glauca, assembly GCA_026770625.1. Classification (NCBI taxonomy): domain Eukaryota; kingdom Viridiplantae; phylum Streptophyta; class Magnoliopsida; order Solanales; family Solanaceae; genus Nicotiana; species Nicotiana glauca. The sequence goes on along the minus strand of MU694097.1, from coordinate 173,388 downwards.
CTCTTAGATCCCCATCCAAAATACTGAAACTAGAGGTTGGGGCTAGGGGTGGAGCAGGAATATCAGTGGAAGGGATGGTGGTACCCTCCATAGGTGTAGGAACTGGGGTAGTTTGCTCTAGAGTGGAAGAACCAAGGAAAGTGTTAGCAGGGCGATTTCCTTCCCCCCCAGCATCAAGTAGGGATTCATCAGCCACTCCCGAGGGGGCATTGGCTTCCTGGCCAAATCTCGCTTTCTTCTTAGTTGCCATTTACTGAAAGGTAGAAGAATGCATGAGTTAGAGGAAAGCAACCTCACATACCACTTTAACGCACGATAAGGAACACAATAAAGAGTATTATTCCTAAATGTCCGAGCAGCCCCTACTTATAGATATGGTCGATAACACACCGATAAGAAGAGCTCTACTAGACACGGCTCTGACACATCCTAGGACACTTTAAAACCTTAGGCTCTGATACCAAGTTTGTCACGCCCCGACCTCGGGGAGCGCGACCGGCGCATGACCGATCAAACCTGATCGAGCAAGCCTTACCTGAACACTTCCTACCCAACTCGATAGAATTATGGGATACAATTTAATTTAGTGAAATTGAAGAATAAAAGGGGTTGTACATTCGATCATGGATATCTTATTTTATAACATAATATTAAACCGTAGTTAAGCTTCCAAGGTTCCATACAGTTTTAGTTTAGTACATGCCATAGTTCAGTTCCCAAAAGTACATACAGTTGAGAATATAAAACGAAAAGTTTCAAAATGCAACGTGATTCTAAGACCACCCCGGCACCCATACATGACCCACAGAAACGTCTACGGAGCCTCTAAGGATACAAGAGACCAAAAATAATGATGTCGGCGACAAGGCCCCAGCCATACCTCAAAATGTGATCACAAAAGAAGAGCAGCAAACCCTTGGGAGGAATGGGGGCTCACCAAGATAGCTGTAGAGAGAACAAGAGAGCACCATTATCTGCGGTCGACGCTATCAGCAATAGAACCACCTACATCCATTCAAAGACGTAGCGCCCTCGACAAAAGGGACATTAGTAATGTCAAATAGTACTAGTATATAAGGCAAACACAACTCTTAATAGGATGAACGGTGAACCAATAGAAGAAAGTTATATCATCAACAATTACATCACAGAGTTTCAAGGAGGAGTACCAAATAAGGTTCACATGATTTCGGTTAAGTCTTTCCATTCTTTTAGGTTAATAATATTTAGTGCCAAATACACATCTTAAAATTTAATGCCACCGTGGGGTTTTTACACGGAGTCCGGTCTCGGCCCGACCGGCTAAGCCATCCCAAGTGAGACATATCCATATTTACAATAATATTCCGGAACCCAATATAAATGCCACCATATGTATAGCATGGCGTTCGATCTTGGCCCGATCGGCTAAGCCATCTAACTTGGGACATAACCTCTCTTAATTATTCTTTAGTTCCCATTTCCTTCCATCTTTTTCCCACACTGGCACACCACCTCTTTTCATTTATTTATAACATGGAACTTAGATACATCAACACAGCACAAGTCTTCCCCTTTTAAGTTTATTCATGTAATTCTATCATTCATTTGTCAAGGGCTATCATACAAGGCATACACAAGCTTAAGAAAATAACGTACACTTGAAAGACATGATCAGCTTTTCTATTATTATGATTTCAAAATAAACACATAGAACAATGTGGAACAAATGTCTATCACCGAACATATTAATGCAATCAATCAAGTGAAATCAATTTGAAATTTCAAGCCAGCCATTTGGACACTAAGAATTCAGCACTAAAAAGAAAGGGGTTTGCCATACATACCTTAATGGAGTATCCCTTAATTCCTTACAATATATCCCAGAATCCCCTAGCAACTTTGATCTATTTTATGAGAACCACAAATTTATCCAAGAATTATAGATACGACTAAGATTCTAGCTCATTTGAGCATATTGTCAAATTATAGTTTAGGATCCCTTTGTGAGAGATTTTATCACTTTCTACCACAATTACCACCTTTTTAACTCACAATCTTCCCATACCCTATTGTTACTCATGCATGCAAGATAGTAAATTCCCATACCCTTGAATTCACCCTTGATTGATCTGTTTTAGATAAAATTTCTACATTATAGGTTAGGGAACAAGTTCTCACCTCTTAGGATGAAGACCTAGCTGCTTTACTTGATAATCTTCAAGGATTTGGGTCAAGGATTTAGGGAGGACTTGATGGAGGTCACTCCCTCTCACTCTAGGACTTCATCTCTCTCTCTCTCTCTCTATCGTGAAAATAACAGAAAATGGTCTGTTGTGGTGTTTTTAATGGGGTGGGGTCAGATTTTAAAATTTAGAAAATAAGGGCCTCTAGTCAGATTTACGGTCGCATTTGCGATTGCAAAGTCAACATGCGGTCACCAGAACGGACCGCAAAAATTGTTCTAAAAATTGAGCACACTGATTGGGTCTGCGGCAAAAATACGGTCCGCATTCACGTTATTCGGTCGCATTATGCACCGCAGAACAACCCTTCACAAAATCATAAGAAAATTATGCGAGGACTCTGTGGTTCGCATTTTGGTTATGTGAGCGCATAATTGACCACATAATTGACTTCAAATTTGGCCAACACACTGACTCACTCTGTGGCAGAAATGCTGTCCGCATACATGATATGCAACCTTATTCTCGACCACAGAATTACAATTTTCTAGAAAACATAATTTCTTGTCTTTTTAATGCATAGTTTAGTCCAAAAAGGGTCCGAACCGCGGCTCGCAAGCTCATCGCGAAGAATTTTACTCATCTCTAACACATACTCCTAATTTGTCACTACGATCTTTGGGGTTTATAGTAAAAATCTTTCACGGGCCTCACAAAAACCCATCAAGATCACCCTCTACAATGCCTGCGTGGAGTGACCGAGCATCGCGCTCGTCCGCCCTTACTTGATCGATTTCCTCCGAGAGGATAAAGCCTCTCGCTCCAACTTCCTCAAACACTTCTCTCCGAGATCGAAAGCGAAGATATTCCTCGATCCTCTACTCACAATCAAGGGCTTGCCTCAACTTGGATTGGGCATCAGCAGCCTCCTTTATGCAAATTGCCACCTCAAGATCTGCCCTGGTTCGGCTCTGCGCTACTTCCTCACGGGCATCAACTATCTCGCCCCTAACCTTCAAGAGGAAAGACTCTAGTTTCTCGATCTTATCCGCTTGAACCTTGGCGTTGCTTCGGGATAAGTCAAGTTGGGCCTCGAAGGCACGAATCTTGGTTGAAGCGCTCACCTCCTACAAGGCTTGAGCCCGCACTTGGCCCCTTAGTTCCTCGCAAACTGCCCCGACACGGTTCACCTCACCCTTGAGGTACTCCAAGGCCTCTGTCTTTTTTTTGCATCTAACACGACAAGAAGAAGTTAGCCTTAAAAAGTAAAAAGAAGCAAAGAACGCACTGCAGGAAATTACCTGCTTCATCAATAAGCTCTCATAGTTCGAGCTCCAATATGCCTCATACCACTAATGGTGACCCTCTTGCTATTGCCGTCTCTCGCCTCGGAAGTTGACGATTTCAACTCTTCTCCGGGAAAATGTTTCCTCACCCCAATGAAGCACTCGATATCTACAAAAATAACGCGTCCGTCATAGATGAGATGGGAAAATGTCACCTCAGGAACATATCGTCAAAGAAGCAACATACGCACATACCTTGATGGTCCACATCCCACCTGATGCGAGACATAGCTCGCCAGCTACATTCATCGTAAGATGAATGGGTCACCATCCTTCGAACCTATCCAGGAAAATCGTGAACTTAGCTCACGCCCGCGAAGTTGCTGCAAAAAAGGAAATAATACCGATTACTTGGCCGATTTTTGCTATGAACAGAAAACTGAAAGAACGGCAAAGCGCCTCACTTTCGTTTGTAATTCCACCCTTCAGGGAAAGGCAAGAACTCCACAGGGATGACCTCGGTCATCCTGACTTAGACAAACCAACTGTCCCACCCTCGATCTCCACCTTTATCATCGTCAACAACGAAGGGCGTGGGCGAATGATCCCTCAAGGTTAGCAGTCCTTGATGGTGGAAAGGCCGATACGACCTGATGAGATGGTCAAGCATGAACTCAAGTCCGACCTTCTCCACAAAAAATCTCATCATCATCACCTTCTGCCAAAGCAACGGATGAATTTACGCCAAGGGAACCCGATACTTCAATCAAAAGTCGAGCACGACCTTATCAAGAGGACCAAATGAAAAAGGGTATAGGTACATGCTCAAGATCCCATCAGTAGAGTCCGTAATGCCTTCACAAGGGGAAATCACCCACAGTGTCATCCCATCGCTCCACCCACAATATCGTCTCGCCATATCCAGGAATTCCTCTCTCATCAAGGACGCCCTCTCCGGGGCGAAGCCCTTCGACTCGCCAACACCGGGAATGCCCTTTGCCTTAATGGTTCCGAAGTGGTCACCATAACTAAAACATAACTAACAAAATAAAGCGAAGAAGAACAGATGGGTTTCGCACTTAGAAGATATGAAGCCCTATGTCGAGATGGAAGAACAACTGCCATAAATTAGCGAAGTCTCACAAAAAGGTTGAAGCTATACCTCGTATATATAAAAGGAAGTGGAAAAGTCACCCATCAGATGTAAACTCCAGGAAGCTAATAGCCTCGGTACGGATCACTGGGTCAATACCCGACCCAAGAAATATCCTCGAACAGAAGACCAAGCTCAAGGATCCACGTGCATCATCTCCATGCTCCAGGTAGTGTTTCACATTTGGAGCCTCAGTCCACCATAAAGCAGGGTCGTGATAAGCTCCAGGGAACCGAGACCAGATGTAAGGCGTGAGCCCGGGATCCCAATTCCCTCCCCGAAGGAGCAAACCCGAAGAAGCTCTGATCTCCAAAGCTCTACGAGGCCCCAAACCCCGCACATAGGCAAACTCCTCGAACGGAAGCCAACCTTGCACTCTTCGAAAGAATTATCCACATGAAAATCAATAGGGCCCACCGAGGCACCCAGGGATGACCTTCATCCGGGGTATCATTCCCGAAGGCCCCAAAATTTGATGAATGATCTCCAAACGAACTAGCAGGCCCCGACAGCTCGAGCCTATTCAGTCAGTCCCTCGTCAAGCCTAAGTACAACAAAAAATAAAGAAGGAAAGAGCATTGCCAATCAGCTGGGGACCAAAACATGCCATCACGCCAAGCTACAATGACCTATAAATAATAGAAGGCATTTAAAAATCCCGAAGGATGACAGTGGGACAAAAAAAGCCCATGTCAATCGGCGGGAAATAAAAGTAAACACACACATCAAAGATTAATATCAGCAATCAGCAGCTTAAAGGAATACATTTGAAGAGCCTCGAAGGGCATGAAACATAAGGAAATTGAGCAAACTCGAAAGCAGAGGTCAACAAAGTTCATTTCTCATTTATAAGATTTTTAAGTACAAAAGCCTCCGAAGGGTCACAGTGTTCGATTACAAATCCCCGGAGGGACATCACATACAAAGTACAAAAGCCTATAAAGGGTTCCCGATGCAGATATGACAAAAGATAATGCATGAGAAAAGGGCCTCAAACCTACTCTACCCTTGAAGGAAGTATCTCAAGGATCGCCCCCAGAAGCCCTATATCAGTTGTCCATTGTGACACAGCCTAGGAAGAGAAACCAGGGAGCAGTAAAGGATGACGAAGCACCATAACTCTCTGAAGATCGAGGATCTTCTTTGGCCAAGGAAACTTGGGAGAGGGAGCGCCCTGAATAATCCTCGACCCTGCTTTCTCGGCTACTTCAAATACACTTGAAGTGCAAGCTCCCAGCTCAGGAAGGAGTTCCACGTCGAGCCGGGGTATAAAGGTGAGCAGTGTCGGGTATTTTGAGCCCCCTTTTGAGAAGCGGTGCATAATCCGAATGACCATATAAGCAAAGTTGAACTGACTCTCCTCTAGTCGTTATTTCGAGCCAATGGTAGCAGCATCAGCCAACATATATGTTTACATTCAACAAAGGTAGACCCTGGCAGAAGGCCTCGATGTGGCCTGGAAGATATCCCCCAAACATCCTTGAAATAGAAAGCTCCCATCATGGTAATCAAGAATAAAAGAAGATGATGGGAGGGAAGAAGCAAAACATACCAATGGTAGTGTTGAAATGAAAGATGTAATGCCACAAAATGCCCTCATTTATAGGGAGAAAACAACACGGTCATCGATTCTCTGAAAGATTGAATGACGAGTGTAATTACAATATCTTTGAAAAAATTAACCAACAGCAGCACTTTTGCCTCGAGGAGCGAAAATGATAGGACATCGAGCAAGGATCTATGAGACATGCCAACGGTTAAGAAATATTGTGCCGCGATCTGAATTGCCATTATAGTATCACCAAAGGGAGCTCGAGGAGACAAGTGTCGAAACTGTTTCCCATCACTTCATCATGAGAAACGCGGAGACTATCTATATGTGGTAAAAATCAGAAGACTTGATTTTCGCGATCAAGACAATTTTAGAAGCCTTACTCGAGACCCCAAGGATGGAAGGCCACGATCGCGTTCTCAACCTCAGGGCTCACTGAGGTCCGAATCAAAATAAGCAGGGCTGGAGGTCCGGGTGAGAAGAGATGTCCCTGAAGCACATGGCTATACCTGACAGGGTCGGTCTACCTGTAACCTACTGAGATGACATGCGGTAGGTCGTCCCATCTTTCTACTCTTGTAAATAATATATGCACACTTTATCGAGTCCCCTCGCCTATATAAGGGGGACTCACCCCACCTTGTAAGGGACTGATGTTGCTCCACTTCTATAATAAGCTATAATATCTCTCTCTATCTCTTTCTTCTAAATTTAACTGTGTTCTTCGACCCCGAGGTCGCCCTAGCATTTTATTGTTCTTCGTTTGTTCTTCATCATTTGTCTCAATATTGATGGTATAAAGCCTTGTATACACATACTTATCTATTATCCCCTTCCCGACTACCCTCGATAAGATTACCTTCGATAGGCCAAAGATAGGCTCGAGGTCTCGCCCCGAGGTATCTACTGGCTTATTCTAAGCCCAGTAATGCCCCCCTTACTGGTTTCATTGTAATTTTGGTTAGTTTGATCTTTACTATTTTACTCAATATTTAGAACTAATCACTGTTCCAAACTAGCTCGGGAATAGATTACGTATTTTTAGAATCCCATTTATAAATTTAATTATTGTTACCAATTTTACGGTAAAAAATCACTATAAATCACATGCTCCTCACACCAGTAGAAAATATACATCTCTAACCATGGTGGAAACCATCAAGAACTCTCTGAATCCCATTTGCACAAAACCAAACCGTCAGGATTGAATCCTTCTAATTCAACCAAGCTACGCAGGTCACCAAAAACCCAAGAGCATTGCCACGAAACACATGTAGAAACTTATTACCTCATAAACACCCAAAGAACCGATCATATCCATTACCATGCAGATCCAACCTACTACCAAGATGCCCTATTTATCAAAGTTCCTTCTGAATTACCTTCAAATTGATACTTCTCCTCGCCATAATACCACAATCCTCAACTGTCACGACCTGGATTTTCCACCCTCGGGAGTCGTAATGGCGCCTACTCGTGGAAGCTAGGCTAGCCGAATATTATTAAATCATTAAACTTTTTATTAAACATGTTGAACAATTCAAAGTAATAAATGATTAAACAGCAGAATAAATTAAATAAACAAAAATGCAGAAGACAAAAACTTAATAGTTCAACCTAACACTACTACATAATCTGAAGTACAATACTACCCAGAATTTGGTGTCACAAGCCACGAACTATCTAAGAATACTACAAACAAGGTCTGAATAGAATTACACAAATTTGTCTCTGAGTAAGTAAAAACAGAAAAAGAAATGATAGGAGGAGATGCCAAGGCCCGCGGATGTCTGCAGGACCACCTCGGGTTACCTGAATGGACTGAAAACAACACCCTCACTGTGGTCCAAATGCTCCGTTTTCGGTATCTACACACAGTGCAGAGTGTAGTATCAGCACAACCGATTTCATGTGATGGTAAGTGTCTAGCCTAACCTCGGTGAAGTAGTGACAAGACTAAGACCAGACTACCAAATAAACATGTGCAGTTAAATCATATACGACAGAAAATACAAGCAGATATTCATAGTAAAATATAGGAGGAGAAAACATGTTGCGGGGTATATCAAGTAATAGCTGAAATCAATAGAGAAATGCGAGGAATGCCATAATTAAGTTATTAGCAAAAGATAAGGAACTAAGAAACAAGTGCACATGTAATACTGTTGCAGGCGTGCAACCCGATCCCAAATCATATAGTACCGTAGCAGAAGTGCAACCCGCTCCCATTTCATGTAATACCATTGTAGGTGTACAACACGCTCCCATTTCATATAGTACTGTTGCACGTATGCAACCAACTCCCATTTCATATATTACCGTTGCATGCATGCAACCCGCTCCCATTTCATATATTACCGGTGCAGGCATGCAAGCCGCTCCCATTCTATATATTACCGTTGCAGGCGTGCAACCCGCTTCCATTTCATATATTACAGTTGTAGGCATGCAACCCGCTCCAATTTCATATATTACCATTGTAGGCGTGCAACCCGCTCCCATTTTATATTTCAACACCAATCATAAAAGAATCTCAGCAAGGAAACAATAATATAACAACAACATCCCGCCAAGGGAAACAGCAATATAACAACAACATACCGACAAGGGAACAGTAATATAACATCAACATCCCGACAAGGGAACAGTAATATAACACCAACATCCCGGCAAGGGAACAATAATATAACACCAACATCCAAGCAAGGGAATAATAATATGATAACAACGTACCGACAAAGGAAAAATAATGATTATCCTCATATAAAGCACAAATAAACCACAATAGATTCATAACAATTACAATACAAGACTCACGGGCATGCTTGACACCGACGTCTAGATACTTGTCACCACGCCTATATGTCGTACTACACAGTTAACATATAGAAATTAAAACACAACTCTTAATCCCTCAAGATAAGGTTAGACCAAATACTTACCTCAAACCTCCACGACCAACTAAAGCCTCAAACATTTGTATTCCTTTAGAATTTGACTCCAACTTACTTGAATCTAACCATAATTAACGTAATATCATTATTAATGCTAAATGAACTGTATTTAATAAAAATTATAATTTTTCCTAAATTTTCTCAAAAAAAGTTAAATCCCGACCCCGGGCCTGCTTGGTCCAAACTCGGGGTTCAAACCAAATTATGTTTACCCGTTTGCCCACGAGTCCAAATATGTAATTTGTTTTGAAATCCGACCCCAAAACGAAGTCTAAATCCTAATTATTCAAAAAGCCCTAACTCTACCTTCCTAATTTCTACCATGAAAACTCTTGATTTTTGATTTAAAAATGATGAAAAACACTGGGTAATTGAAAGGGAAAAGTTTAGAATTGATTATCAACATCTGGGAATGATTTTTTGGTGGAAAAATCGACTTAGGGCTATGGTCTTCAAAAAATGGTGAAAGAACGGGTTTTCTCCGTGTTTTAAAATGTTGGAATATAGCTGGGCAGACCTTCTATACGTTTACATGCATTTGTCCACATTCGCCTAGGGTCAAGCGTAATTGGCCTTCGCGTTCGCGTCTGGCTGGCCGCGTTCGTATAGAGGAAAAATAGGTTCCCTTCCCCTAGGCCTAGTTAACTCTGTATGATAGCGTGAGAAGCTATGCGTTCGCATAGCACTAATGGTAACCCCCAGAATTTACTTTATGCGATCGCGGTAATTACTATGCGATCGCATAGCACAATGAATCATTGTGCACCAGAACAGAAAACCAACAATCATTTCTAAGTGTAAAACATACCCTGGCCTACCCGAAACTCACCCAAGCCCTCGGGGCTCTAAACCAAACATGCACGCAAGTCTAAAAACATCATACGTATTTGCTCGTGCATTCAAATCATGAAAATAACATGTAAAACTATGAATTAAATCTTAAAATACATCATTTTTCTCTAGAAAAGTTAAAGTTCATTATTTCTCAACCGGACATCCAAATCACGTCAAATAAACTCCATTTTTCACCAATTTCATAGTTATCATTTAAATACTATAAAAAAGTTTGTGTGCTCCGGGACTAAAATAGAAGACCGATACCAATGGTTTCAAACATTAATTCTTTTCTTTATTTCATAAATAATTCAGCAAAACAATTTCTTTCAAAAATTGATTTCTAAGGCTTGGACCTCGGAAATCATTTTTGGGCATACACCCAAGTTCCATATTTTACTACGGACCTCCCGAGATCATCGGAACACAGACCCGGGTCCGTTTGCTCAAAATATTGGCCAATGTCAACCATAATCAAATTTTTAACTCTAGAAATTTCTATTTCTCATATCTTCACATAAAAGCTTTCATGATATACGTCCTGACCACGCACAAAAATCGAGGTGGGGTAAATGAGGTTTTTAAGGTCTCGTAACATAAAATTTATTTCTAAAATAAGTGATGACCTTTCGGGTCATCACATTATCTACCTCTAAAATAATCGTTCATCCTTGAACGGACATAAGAAGAAAGTACCCGAGTCGGAGAAAAGATCGGGATAATGGCTCCACATATCGGACTTGGACTACCAGGTCGATGCCTCAGTAGGCTGACTTCTCCACTGAACATGAACAGAAGGGAAACTCTTTCATCTCAACTGACGAACCTGCCGGTCTAGAATAGCTACCATCTCTTGCTCATATGACAAGTCCTTGTCCAACTGGACAGTGTTGAAGTCTAATACGTTGGAAGGATTGCCGTGATATTTCCAAAGCATGGACACATAAAACACTGGATGCAAGACTGATAAGCTCAAAAGCAATGCAGGTCTGTAAGCCACCTCTCCCACTCGATCAAGAATCTCAAACAGGATAATGAAACTAGGGATAAGCATGCCCTTCTTTCAAAATCTCATCACGCCCTTCATAGGCGATACTGGAAGCAACACCAGCTCGCCGACCATGAATGCCATGTCACGAACCTTACGATCGGCATAACTCTTTTACCTAGACTAAGCTTAACAAAGCTTATCCTGAATTATCCTTACCTTGTACAAGGCATCATGTACTAGATCTATACCCAACAACTAAGCCTCTCCCACCTCAGACCAACCAACCAAACCGACACCGCCTACTATATAAAGCCTCATAAGGAAACATCTGAATGCTCGACTGGTAGCTGTTGTTGTAGGCAAACACCTCTAAAGGAAAAAACTGATCCCATGAGCCTCTAAAGTCAATGACACAAGCTCGGAGCATATCCTCCAAAATCTGAATAGTACGCTCGGATTGCCCGTCCGTTTGAGGATGAAATGATGTGCTCAACTCAACCTGTGTTCCCTACTCACCCTGAACTGTTCTTTAGAAATGTGAGGTAAACTATGTACCTCACTCCGAAATGATAGACATGAGCACACCATAATGACGAACAATCTCTCGGATATAGATCTCAGCTAACCTCTCATAAGAATAGGAGACTGCCATAGGAATGAAATGCGCTGACTTAGTCAGGCTATCAATAATAACCCACACTGCATCGAACTTCCTCTGAGTCTGTGTGAGTCCAAAAAAAAAGTCTATAGTGATATGATCCCACTTCCACTCAGGAAGCTCAATCCTCTAAAAAAACCACCAAGTCTTTGATTCTCGTACTTTACCTGATGACAATTCAAAAACTGAGCCACATATGCAACAATATCCTTCTTCATCCTTCTCCACCAATAATGTTGTCGCAAGTCCTGATACATCTTAGCGGCGCCCAGATTAATAGAGTACCAAGAATATGGGCCTTCTCTAAAATCAACTCTCGGATTCCATCCACATTAGTCACACAAACTCGACCCTGTAGCCTCAAAATCCCATCATCTCCTAATGTAACATGTTTGTCACCACCGTGTTCAATCATGTCTCTAAGAACACACAAATGAGGATCATCATACTGCCAATCTCGAATACACTCTTTTAAAGAAGAACGAGCGTCTGTGCAAGCTGATACCTAGCTGGGCTTAGAAACACCCAACCTCACAAATTGATTGGCCAAAGCCTGAACATCCAAAGCAAGAGATCTCTCACCGATCGAAATATATGCAAGACTGACCATACTGGTTGACTTCCTACTCAAAGCATCGGCCACCACATTGGCCTTTCAAGGATATATATAAAATGGTGGTATCATAGTCTTTCAATAGCTCTAACCACCTTTTCTGACTCAAATTTAGCTTCTTCTGCTTGAACAAATACTGCAGACTCTTGTGATCCGTGAACACCTCATATGCCACGCCATACAAATAATTCCTCCAAATATTCAACACGTGAACAATGGCTATACCAAATCATGGATCAGATAGTTCTTCTCATGAATCTTCAACTAACGCGAAGCATAGGCAATGAACTTGCCATCCTACATCAACACTGCACCAAGCCCAATACGAGATATATCACAATAAACTGTATATTGCCCTAAACCTATGGGCAAAACCAACATTGGCGTCGTAGTCAAAGTTGTCTTAAGATTTTGAAAGCTCACCTCACACTCGTCTGAGCACCGGAACAGGGAACCCTTCTGGGTCAACCTGGTCAATGGGGCTACAATAGATGAAAACCCCTTCACAAACCGACGATAGTAGCCTGCCAAGCCCAAAAACTCCAGATCTCTATAGCTGATGCGGGTCTAGGTCAGTCCTTGACTACCTCTATCTTTTTTGGATCTACCCGGATACCCTCTACTGAAACAACATGACCCAAGAAAGCAACTGAACCCAACAAAACTCCACTTCAAAAACTTAACATACAACTGACTATCTCTTAAGGTCTGAAGAACAACCCACATATGCTGCTCATGCTCTTCCCGACTGCGGGAATAAATCAAAATATCATCAATGAAGACTATCACGAATGAATCCAAGTACGGAATGAAAACTCGGTTCATCAAATCCATAAAAGTTGTTGGGGTATTTGTCAACCCTAATGACATCACCAAGAAATCATAATGCCCGTACCGAGTGCATAAAGTTGTCTTAGGGACATCGGATGCCCTAATCCTCAATTGATGGTAGCTAGATCTCAAGTCAATCTTCAAAAATACGTTGGCAGCCTGAAGCTGAACAAACAAATCATCAATCCTCGGTAATCGATACTTATTCTTGATTGAAACCTTGTTCAACTGTCAGTAATCTATACACATTCGCATTGATCCATCCTTCTTCTTAACAAACAACACCATCGCACCCCATGGCGACACACTAGGTCTAATAAAGCCCTTATCAAGCAAGTCTTGAAACTGCTCTTCCAATTCTTTCAACTTAAGCGGGGCCATACGATACAACGAAATAGAAATGGGTTGAGTACCTGGAGCCAAATCAATACAGAAGTCAATATACATATCGGGTGGCACACCCGGCAGTTCTGAAGGAAATACCTCAGGAAACTCACGAATAACAGGCACAGAATCCATAGAAGGAACCTCATCACTAGAAACATGAACATATTCCAAATAGGCCAAACACCCCTTCTTGACCATACGTCGAGCCTTCACATAAGAGATAACACTACGAGTAGAATGACCAGGAGTCCCTCTTCACTCTTAACGAGGAAACCCCAGAAATGTTAAGGTCACAATCTTGGCATGACAGTCAAAGATCGCGTCGTAAAGTCATAGCCAGTCCATCCCAATATGACATCAAAATCAACCATGTCCAACAGTAATAAGTCTATTCGGGTCTCAAGACCCCCAATCACAACTATACAAGAATAATGAACATAATCTACCATAATAAAATCACCAATCGGTGTAGACACATATACAGGAGCACTCAGAGAATCACTAGGCATGATCAAATATGGTGCAAAATAAGATGACACATAGGAGTATGTAGACCCTAGATCAAATAGCAATGAAGAATCCCTACTACAAACCAGAACAATACATGTGATAAGTGTATCGGAAGCCTCAGCCTCAGGCCTGGCTTGAAGAGCATAACATTGGGGATGGGCCTCACTACTCTGAACTACATCTCTGGGACGGTCTGCTGCTAGCTGGCCTCTACCTCTAGAGGCCTGAGCTCCACCTCTAATACCTTTACCTCCACCTCTAACACCCCTACCACTACCTCTAGCTGGCTGGGCGGGCGGTGGAACACTCGGTGCCTGAACCATGGCACGGGAACCCTGGTATTGAGAACTTCTTGGTGCTCGAGGGCAAAATCTAGCAATATGCCTCGTGTTGCCACAAGTAAAACAAGCCCCTCGGCTACTGGGACTTACGACCCTGAAAACTCTAAAGTGAAGGTGCACTGAAAGGAGCTGGTGATGCACTATAAGACTGCTGGTTGGAATACTGCATGTGAGAACCACGGCCACCTGGGGCACCATGAGAAGCCTAGAGTGTTGACTGAAAAAGCTAGGAGGATGGCCTCTACCATACGAATCCCTGCCTTCAGACGATGCACCACTGAATCTACCTGAATAACGAGGCCTTATGTTAAGCCCCTGACCACCCTCCTGTGATAGAACCATCTCAACCTTCCTGGCCACATTAACCGCATCCTGAAATGAAATCTCGTTCCCCGTCACCTTATCCATGTGAAGCCGAATAGGCTGAATAAGTCCCTCAATGAACCTTCTCACTATCTCTCTCTCTCAGTGGGAAGTATAAGAAGAGCATGATAGGCCTAGTCAATAAATCTGGTCTCGTAATGAGTAACGGTCATAGAACCCTGCTGGAGACGCTCAAACTACCTCCGATAGATCTTTCTCTAAGTGATAGGAAGAAACTTCTCCAGAAATAGCTGAGAAACCTGATCCCAAGTAAAAGCTGGTGACCCAACTGGTCTAGCCAAACAATAATCTCTCCACTAAGTCTTGGTGGATCCAGATAAGCGAAAAGTAGAAAAGTCGACCCCATTGGTCTCTTCTATCCCAATGTTCCTGAGAACCTCATGCAAGAGGTCTAGATAATCCTGGGGATCCTCAAAAGAAGTACCACCGAAGGTAGTAGTAGAAGGCCTGGCAAACTTGTCCAACCTCCACAAGGCATCTGAAGAAGTAATTAATCTATCACTAGTCCGAGCTGCCGCTCGACTGAAGAAGCGGTGCGTGACCTCACCATTCGTGGAAGAACAGAGTAGAAATTCAATTAGATTTGATAAACCAAACCGCACAATAGGAAAGAATAGATTTGAGGTTTTTCCTAACTCAGTAGTCTCTGGGGATAAATACAGACGTCTCCGTACCGATCCCTCAGACTCTACTCCGCTTGTTCATGAATTGTGAGACTTATATAACCTAGAACTTTGACACCAACTTGTCACGACTCGGATTTTCCACCCTCATGAGTCGTGATGGTGCCTATTCATGGAAGCTAGGCAAGCTGAATATTATTAAATCATTACACTTTTTATTAAGCATGTTCAACAATTCAAAGTAATAAGTGATTAAACAGCAAAATAAATTAAATAACCAGAAATGTGGAAGACGAAAACTTAATAGTTCAACCAAACACTGCTATATAATCTGAAGTACAATACTACCCAAAATCTGGTGTCACAAGTAATAGACTATCTAAGAATACTACGAACAAGGTTTGAACAAGATTACATAAATGTGTCTCTGAGTAAGTAAAAACAGAAAGAGGAATGATAGGAGGAGACGCTAAGCCCGCGGATGTCTACAGGACTACCTCGGGCCACCTGAATGGACTGAAGACAGTACCCTCACTACGGTCCAAATGCTCCGGTATTGGTATCTGCACACAGTGCAGAGTGTAGTATCAGCACAACCGACCCCATGTGATGGTAAGTGCCTAGCCTAATCTTGGCGAAGTAGTGACGAGTCTAGGACCAAACTACCAAATAAACCTGTGTAGTTAAATCATATACAGCAGAAAATACAAGCAGATGTTCACAGTTAAATATAGGAGAGGAAAACATATTGCAGGGTATATCAGGTAATAGCAGAAATCAATAGAGAAATTCAAGGAACGCCATAATTCAGTTACTAGCAAAAGATAGGGAAATAAGAAATAAGTGCACATGTAATACCGTTGCAGGCGTGCAACCCGATCCCAAATTATATAGTACCATTGCAGGCGTGAAACCCGATCCCAAATTATATAGTACCATTGCAGGCGTGAAACCCGATCCTATTTCATATAATACTATTGCAGGCGTGCAACCCGCTCCCATTTCATATAGTACCATTGCAGCCGTGCAACCCGCTCCCATTTCATATATTATCGTTGCAAGCATACAACCCGCTCCCATTTCATATATTACCGTTGCAGGCGTGCAACCCACTGCCATTTCATATTTCAACACCAATCATAAAAGAATATCATCAAGAAAACAATAAAATAAAAACATTCGGGCAAGGGAACAATAATATAAAAACAACATCCCGGCAAGGGAACAGTAATATAACATCAACATCCCGACAAGGGAATAGTAATATAACACCAACATCCCGGCAAGGGAACAGTAACATAATACCAATATCACGACAAGGGAACAATAATATGATAACAACGTCGCGGCAAGTGAGCAATATGATAGTCTTCATATAAGCACGAATGAACCACAACAGAGTCATAACAAATACAATACAACACTCACGGGCATGCTTAACAATGATTTATAGATACTCGTCACCATGACTGTACATCGTACTCCACAATTAACACATAGAAATTAACATACAACTCCTAATCCCTCAAGCTAAGGTTAGATCAAAAACCTACCTCAAACTTTCACGGCCAACTCAAGCCTCAAACACTGGTTTTCCTTTAGAATTCACCTCCAAATAACTTGAATCTAACCATAATTAAATTAAAATCATTAATTAATGCTAAATGAACTATATTTACTGAAAATTATAATTTTTCCTAAAATTTCTCAAAAAAAGTTAAAACCTGACCCCGGGCCCAATTATGGTTACCTATTCACCCACTAGTCCAAATATACATTTTGTTTCGAAATCCGACTCCAAAATGAGGTCTAAATCCCAATTATTCAAAAAGCCCTAACTCTATCCAAATTCCTAATTTCTCCCATGAAAACCCTTGATTTTTGATTTAAAAGTGATGAAAAACATTGGGTAATTGAAAGGGCAAAGTTTAGAATTGATTGCAAACACTTTGAGGATAAATTTTGGTGGAGAAAATCGTCGTTAGTGTTGTGGTCTTCGAAAAATGGTGAAAGAAAGGGTTCTGTCAGCGCTTTAAAATGTTGGCATATAGCTGGGCAAAACTTCTATGCATTCGAATGGGTCTGTCTGCATTCACATAAGGTCAGGCCTAATTGGCATTCGCGTCCGCGCCTGCCTGACCGCTTTCGCATAGAGGAAAAATAGGTTCCCTTACCCCAGGCCTAGTTAACTCAATGTGATAGTGTGAGAAGCTATGTGTTTGCATAGAATAAATAGTGACCCCCCAGAATTTACTCGATGCGATCATGGTAGTTACTATGCGATCGCATAGCACAATGAATCACTGTGCACCAGAACAGTAAACCAACAATCATTTATAAGTGTAAAACATCTCGTGGCGTATTTGAAACTCACCCGATCCCTCAGGGCTCTAAACTAAACATGCATGCAAGTTTAAAAATATCATACGGACTTGCTTGTGCGTTCATATCATGAAAATAACATGTAAAACTATGAATTAAACCTTAAAACTCATCATTTTTCTCAAGAAAACTTAAAGTTCATTATTTTTCAACTGTACGTCTGAATCATGTCAAATAAACTCCATTTTCACCAAATTTCATGGTTATCATTCAAAAACTATAATAAGTTAGTACCGGGCTCCGGAACCAAAATACGAGCCCGATACAAATGGTTTCAAACATTAATTCTTTTCTTTATTTCATAAATAATGCAGCAAAACATTTTCTTTCAAAAATTGATTCCTAAGGCTTGGGACCTCGGAATTCATTTCCGAGTATACGCCCAAGTCCCATGTTTTACTGTGGACCTCCCGAGATCTTCGGAACACAGATCCGGATCTTCGGAACACAGATCCGGGTCCGTTTGCTCAAAAAATTGACCAAAGTCAACCATAATCAACTTTTTAACTCTAGAAATTTTTATTTCTCATATCTTCACATAAAAGCTTTCTGGATATACATCCGGACCACGCACGCAAATTGAGGTGAGGTAAAAAGAGGTTTTTAAGGCTTCGAAACACAAAATTTATTTCCAAAATAAATCAACCAAGACTCACCACATGAGACCCTTGCATAAAACCACACCATCATAAGGCTTATAAGCCGTTGAATGGTCTCTTAAGAACCCCAAAAGTACCACAATTGAGATATCCACTCTGAAGAGACCTTTTGTAAATTTAAAGCTATTCATTTTTACCTTTCTGATACTGAATGTAGAATCCACAATGATATAGAAATACTGCAAGTCTCGACACCGTCCAATGTAACTCTCCGGCTCTAGCCATATACAAATTCGCAACATTCTCAATTGCTACGTATAAATCTTGAATTCATAGAATCATTCTCAAGAATCATGCACTCTACTCAAATCTCAATTAGACTGATCAAACAGACCGAACGACTTGTGCCCCATTAGCACTCCAACACCCAAGGAAGTAACTCCACCTTAATGTAACCAAATAAGTTCCTTCTCCAGGCACATTACATCCTTCACCAATAACAACTCAAATCATTTAGTGATTCCCATATACTCATAAATCCTAATACAACTCGTAACTAGAAATTCCTTTAAGTCATCCTCGATTTCACACCTTACTGCATATAACTCATTCACAAGTATACTTCAAATTGAAACCAACACAACATATAACCATATAATCAACTTATCAATAGCAAATCCCCCACTTAGCTCAAAGCCATAGAAAAAAACACACCAAAACTCAAAATTCCTATACTTTATTCCAGCCATAATATCGTAGTGAAATTAAACTAAATCCTTTGTAAGCTCTTGTAACACAAACCAACTAGCAACTCGAATCATCTACAAATCATGCATTACCCTTGTAGCAATCACGCACACTCTCACGATCGTTCCAAACTCAAATTGCAACACATATTTCACTAGTGAAAGAGAACTCGCTGCAAAATAATGTATGGATCACACGACCCCCAGGACACCCCCGCAGGAGATAACCCATTTGTTTCGCCTCAAACTAACATCTCTTTATACCTTCCACAGTCATAAACATTACACAATCACTTAATCATCCTAAGTCTAAAATCATATCACAACATGAATATCTACTTCACTCGTCAGCTAAACAACATAAAAAGGATCCTCCATCACACTCATAACTAGAGACTATAAGTCAAATCAGGATGGGCATCAAGCACCAAATAGTTCTTCTATGCCTTAAGAAAATCCTTTTCCTCACATTCAAATTATATGAATTCATATCGTAGTCACATCATACTCATCATGTAGCGATACAACCACAAATTCCACTAATAGGGACACTACCGGACATATAAACCCACAAAGACGCTCACACAATCAACATGTTTGTGCTCAAGCTACGGTCAAAACCTTGCCTCAAGTCCTCCAGACTGGCCTCTTCATCAGCATACTAAAATCACATCTCACACCTTATCCAGGGAATCACAAGCCGTCAATGCATACCTGATACCAAGCGCTCATGTATGGACACAAATGCATGGAAGGAATTCAAGTAGTTACGCTTTAAGCTGAAACAATGTCGCAAAACAAGGATTCAAGAATGTGGAATTTCATAAAGGTTCTACAGCTTCTCGAATATAAGTACAGACGTCTCTGTATCGATCCACAAGACTCTACTAAACCAATTCATGGCCCATGAGACCTATGTAATCTAGGCTCTGATACTAACTCTCACGACCCAAAAACGAACCCGGTTGTGATGGCGCCTATCGTGGTAATAGGCAAAGTGAAACATTACCAAAACAAAATGATATTTTTATTTTTTTCAAGATAATCACAAAGTTATTTCATATAAAACCTTCATAAGGAATTCAAATCAAAACAAAAGTGCAGAAAACAAAGCCTGACATCGAGGTGTCACTAATTCATGAGAAACTACTATAAACTGTTCTGAAAATAGCAAGACTAACATAGTCTCAGAATAACCAAAATACACTAAAGGAAAGATAAAGAAGGAGAAAATCAGGACCGCGATCATCGGGAAGCTACCTCGCTATCTCTGATGACCTGCTACTGAGTAAATCAACAACTTCTACCGTGGCCAGAGATACCTCGATCTGCACACAAGGTATAGGGGCTAACGTGAGTACACCAACTCATTAGGTAACAGGTCCAAACTATGGACTGATAGGTAGTGACGGACTTAACCTCAACAGATAATGGAAATAAACTGTGCAAAAAAAGTAGTCATGGTATCATTTCAAGTATACAACTTAAGTAGTACAATAAATACATATATGAACAATATGAGATATAAAGGTCAGCTAAATATACATGCCAATGCACAGAATGTATGAGATACACCATATGCTCCCACTCTTAAGTGCTGAATAACTCGGTGCTGCATATGACCATCCGGCTCATGGAAATCCATCCCAGAACATATACAACAGTAACTACAAGTCAATTAGTATAGAGGAAGAAGGGTAATCCAACCTTGAGGAGAAATCCATCTCCGGGAATATATATATACATGCTTAACCACTCAGTACTGTATATGGCCATCCGACCCAGGAAAATCCATCCTTGAACATACTCATCGATGACTATAAGTCACTCGGTACAGAGGAAAAGGGGTAATCCAATCCTATGTACAAATCAGTCTCCAAGTATCAATACTTTAAAAAAATCTATGCCCAGGGAAATCCATCCCTCAATAATATCATCTGTACTCACTGGAAGTGTGTTACAGACTTCGAAGGGGCTCCTAGAACCCAAGCACTATTATAATCATTAACATAACTACTGCGGCATGTTATCTGATCCATAATTGTCATTCACAATCAGGCTCTCGATCTCACTCAGTCATCACTCTCCAATCTCACACACGGGCTCACAATGCCATAAAAAGTAGCCTGGAACAATGAGATAATGTGCCAATAAGTAACAACTACGACTGAGACATAATGTGAAGTGCATGAATAAGACTGAGTATAGAATATCAATGATACTAGTAAGATGACAGCAAGCAACGACCACTTGGGTCCCAATGGTATTGGCATAAAGCCCTAACATGATATCTAGCATGTTCTATTGCTCATATACTTAATCACATAATGGAAACACGGATACCAGCAAGAAAATTCACTAAACAGTGCCATGGAATGAACCAGGTCTCGATTCTCACAGTGCACGCTTGCTCGCCCGTTACTTGTCATAACACAGTTAGGGGTTTTGAACCCTTAGAACCAAGTTTGGAAGCATTTCTTACCTCAATCAAGCCAAAATCGTAATCCGTGATGCCCTTGCCTCTTGAACCGGCCTTCAAACATCACGAATCTAGCCAAAAGAAATACAATGTAATCAATATACGCCAAGGAACAATTCCACAAGAAAAATTACTTAATTGGACACAAATCCCGAAATCCACTCAAACCCGGCCCTCGGGCTCACGTTTGAGAATCTAATAAAAGCCAAAAAAACTAGAAAGGCCATTCACTCACGAGTCCATTCATATAGAATTTATCAAAATCCGACTCCATTTGACCCCTCAAATCCTCAAATCAAACTCTCCAAATCACATGCCCTAACCCCTCATTTTTCACCCCTAATTTCCACTAGTTAATTGACAAAATAATAGGAAAACACCATACATAGGAGTCCTAGAGCTCAAGCAACTCACCTCACTAAAAACCCCTTGAATCTCCGTACAAAATCACCCAAAAAGTCCAAAATTCGTCTTAAAAAATGGTTGAAATGAGCAAAATTTGTGAAGTCTCCAATTTATAGGTTCTGCCTAGCAAAACTTCATCTGCAGTAAAATTTTTGCATCTGCGACGCCGCACCTGTAGAAAATCCATCGCAGGTACGGATCACACTCATCCGTCAAAATCCGCATCTGCGGTCAAAATATTGCACCTGCGGGCCTTGCCCACTTCTGTGATTATCCATCCTCATGCGTCTTTCCACATTTGCGCTCCAATACAGCATTTGTGGTATCGCATGTGCGGTGCAAATCTTGCGTCTGCGCTTCCGGTCAGAATCACTCCTGCCCACATCTGCGATCCTCACTTTGCTTCTACGGTCTGCACTCCCTACTACAGGTGCGAAAACATCAAAACCAGACCAATTCAGAACTTCTTCAAACTTCAATCTTGTTCTGATAACCACCTGAAATCAACCCGAGGTCCTCGGGACCTCAACCAAACATACCAACACATCCCATAACATCATATGAACTTAATACAATCACGAAATCACTTCAAACAACATCAAAAATATGAATTACCCTCGGATTCACACATAAGTACTTATAAACTTTTAAATTTCACAAATGATATTGAAACCTATCAATCACGTCCGAATGACCTCAAATTTTGCACACAAATCAGAAACTCGACCCCGATATAAAAAATTTCACTGTCGACCAAAATCACCAAAATTCTAACTTTTGTTAATTCGTGCCTTATTCTACCACGGGCCTCCAAATCATATTCCGGATGCGCTCCGAAGTTCAAAATCACCTAACGGAACTAATAGACCCATCAAAATTCATATCCGAGATCATTTACAGATAAGTCAACATCCAGTCATCTTTGCTAGCTTAAACCTTCTAGCTGAGAATCATTCTTCTAAATACATTCCGAATATACTTTAAACTAAAACTAATGAATCACATAAGTCATAATACATCATCCGGAGCTGCTCATGGCCTCCAACAACCGAGCAAAGTGCAAATGCTAAAAACAACCGGTCGGGTCGTTACAATAACTAATCCCGGGATAACTTGTTTCCAACTAAACGACCCCTTAGGGTTCTAATATCCTTTTAAATAGTTTCAATACCTAAAAATATCCCAATCCAACGGATAATCCTCACTGTTAAAAGTCACAACCATTCATGAACAATTTTATTGCGCACTCCCCTCTTCTCGCACCCGTTAGTTCCCTTATTCAGTTATTTGATTGATAAGTATGCATATATATTTCTTCTTCTTATTCCTTTCAGACGCATTCCTATTTGTTAAATTATTATAATGGACCACAAAATGTTTATAGTTACGAATGATTTATTGCATTTTATTTAGCATCATCAAATATCGTACTCTCATCATCTTTCAATACCTGCTTG
This sequence comes from Nicotiana glauca, assembly GCA_026770625.1. Lineage (NCBI taxonomy): Eukaryota > Viridiplantae > Streptophyta > Magnoliopsida > Solanales > Solanaceae > Nicotiana > Nicotiana glauca. The sequence goes on along the minus strand of MU694097.1, from coordinate 150,038 downwards.
TTCAAGTCATGTTTTTAATGGGTGGAACGAGTTTAAAATTAGATATTTCTTTTGGAAGAAGTTAATTTACATGTCCATGTGATGAATTTTTAGATTTTTTCATCATAATTTTTGGAATTGGAGAGTAACTCGATTAAGAATCTCGAATTCTGAATATCTTCTTCGAGATGGATTTGTACGCAGACAATGCTTTATCCCAAAGTATTTTTCTTTTATCAGAAAAGATTGTCGTGGATATGGAGTAATTATGTTTTGTTTGGCTCAAAAGTTAATAAAGTACTTTACAAGCTATAAAACAATCAAAAAATATGAAAAGGGTAAATCGTAATCAAATATAATAACCCTAGAGATGAAAAGATAAAGTTATTGTTGTAGATCTACTATTATGAAATGATAGCATGAACTCAAGAGAGGATAGCTGTTAGAGATAGAGTTAGAGAGAGAATAGGTCAAGATGAGAGAGTTGTATTATTCGAGAATAATACCGATGCCTTTTACAATGAGAATGTCTCCTTTATATAATAGGAGACCTTCATTAAAATAATTACAAAAAGTACAGAACATACCTGGTGTCCTCCTAACGAGGGCGCCAGGTCTTAGCCGGCGTCGCCTTTGTCCTTACGTCCAGGCCGCACCCTTGCTTTAACAGGCGTATGCTTCACTCAGCGTGCCCTTCGCAGTAGAGGCATAGAGTCAAATTTTACCTCATACAGTTAGTTCCTCCGTCGTTGGAGATGTATCCAATAAATGTCTTCAATGGGCGGACATGCAGACCTCGCATTTGGAAAATTTATACTTACTATGGGGGCTGTGATGTGAATGAGGTGAGATATATGGCGTTGTCGAGCTGCTGACGTGTGGCTCTATTTTTTGAAGTGATGTCATCTCCTGCATACAACAACAACAACAACAACCCAGTATAATCCCACTTAGTGGGGTCTGGGGAGGGTAGTGTGTACGCAGACCTTACCCCTACCCGGAAGTAGAGAGGCTGTTTCCAAATAGACCCCCGGCATCCTTCCCTCCAAGAACTTCCCACCTTGCTCTTGGGGAGACTCGAACTCACAACCTCTTGGTTGGAAGTGGGGGTTGCTTACCATCAGAGCAACCCCTCTTGTCATGTCATCTCCTGCATGCATCATGATTATACTTGCTCCCGAGGGGTTTAGGGGGTGACGTGATGTTTTGATTTCCTGCGCCCTTTTTGAATCGTGCGTCTTCGATTTCCATTCATCCTAGCCCTATAAATAGAGGGGAGGTTCAATTTGTTTTATCTTTCGAACCTCTAAACTTCTCTTGCTTCCTTTTTCATCTTTCTTTCTAACAACTGCTATTTTGTGTGAGGTTTTTCTACTTCTTTTTGAAACCACACTTCTTATTGTTAGAGCTTTGCTTCCTTATAGAAAACACCATGACGAAATGTGGACAGAGTAGTAATAATTCCCCATATAGGGTTTTTCCGTCTTCCAGTGATGAAGGGGAAAAGGCGGAGAAGGACCTTGTTCCTCTTAGTATAGACAACGTCCTCCCGAAGTAGATGCATATTCGTAGGGATTTCCCTACTAAGAGCCCAGCCCTTCCTTGGGAATACATCGGGATATTGCAGTCTCACTTAGATAGTCTTTGAGAGATGTACCACATTCCAGACTACGTGGAGATGGTGCTGGCCGGTGCGGACTACGCCAATGTGCACCGGCCCATGGTACTATGCGTTTTATGAGTACCCATTCTTGATTGGTTACACTCTTCCAATCTACCCCCTGATGGAGGAGTTTTGCCATTTTTACAATGTATGCCCAGCTCAACTTACTCCTTACACCTTGAAGTGTGGCGCATCATGACTACCTATGCGTCCAGGACTGCATGCGGCGTCCAGGACTGCATGCGGTGTTTCGGTCCACCACCTTTTCTAGTTATTCAGCACTGGTTACTTGAGAGGTACCATGCTACAGCTGAAAAGCCGTGGCACAAGAGGCTTGGTCATAACGGTTAACGACAAGACCAACCGCCACTTTTGGCGCAGATACTTCTGCATCAGGACGGAGCACCTGGTGTCGAATCCCGAGGGTTTCCCAAAAATTTGGAACCCAGAACGTAAGTACTTTTAATCGTGGAATTTAGGGCTTCTTGCGATTTTAACCATACAACCATTGTGATTCCTTTACTTCCCCCCCCCCCCCCCCTTTT
>MU694097.1:126440-147312 GCA_026770625.1 Nicotiana glauca | reverse complement strand
CCCCCCCCCCCCGTAGCGAGGGGTTCTCCACCTCAGTTCATTAAAGATATTAGGTCATGAGTGGAGATAATAATCCCATATGCGGAGGAATGCCAACATGGGCTACTTTTCTTGAATGATACGGCCCTCCAGGTAACTCTTGAGCTATGGTTTGGAGGTTTCCCCAAGTCTTGTTACCTTATTTATTCATGTTGGCATGTAGGAGCGTTCCTAGGAAGAAGAAGAAGAGGGTCGTCACCCCGCCTGGTGCGGGGGGCTGATTCCGACGACGGATATATACCCTGTGGCTTGCCAGTGATGGCGCTCCGGAGGCTCCTCAGTCTGAGGTTGCGCCTGTGGTGGCATCCACAAGTGAAACGACTCCCTCACTGCTCTCCCTGCGACCTACGGAGGAGATTTTCGAGGACGAGGAGCCGCCAGAAAGGAAAAGACACCGGTTGATAACTAGTAAGGGAATAGCCACAGCGGATGAGAGGCTGAGCGAGCCTCGTAGGGAATCAAGGTCAGTGTTTATGGTCGACACCATCCATTCTGGGAGGTCAGCCCCCCAAGGGAGGATAGTTGTTGACGCCACCCCATCACGCATTCTTGAGAGTGGTTCGTTAGCCGCAGCTGAAGAAACGGGCGGAGAGAAGGCGAACCCTGAGGTTGCCCCTGTGGATGCAGAAGCATATATGAGAGATTCGGCCCATGTGGGGATGACGGCGGGCAGATCTAACCGCCGAATTCTGATCCCTGGTGGGTATAACCTATTACAGCACAGTGAACAGGCCACCTCGGATATGACCTTGTTATGTGGGCCACTGATGGTGAAATGCTAAAAGGTGTTAGTGAAGGGGAATTATCTCGGAGGGTTACTGGCGCGGCCTTGTAGGTATATTTTGATTTTCTTTACGTATTGTAGGGTATACTTTGACGCATACTAATTTTCTTTTCTTTTTTTTTCCTCATCTTTACACCCTCATCCTGGAGGTATATAGGGGGCAGCGAGCGCAAAAAAAGGCCGCCACTTTTAACAAGGTAGTAAAGAACTACCGGCGATACCGTGCCAAACATTAAGCTCTGGCGGACCTACTCAAGCGGGACCCTAAATTTCAGGTTTTCCACGAGGGTTTAGAGCAATCGGAGGCTCACCTGAAGCAGAGGGTGGATGAATTGGAGCAAGTTGATGACCAGCTGATAGCCGCTTTGGCTTGGAATATTGAACTGGAGACTCTTCTCAGTCAATGGAAGAGGAGCTGGAGCTCGGCCGTGGAGTGGCGGCAGAAGCCGCTGATTTGCGAGCCAAGGTCACTGCCCTGACCGCCGAGCTCGATGCCAAGGCGGCTGAGGTCGAGGCCTTTAAACAGACAGTTGCACCTAGGTCTGATGAGGATGAGACCTAGCGAGGCGGGGGATATGTGGGTGTACGTTGACGCCAAGCTAGTCGTGTTTGAGGAGCTCTTTGCTGCGGGCCGAGCTACAGAGGCGGAAGTTTAGGATCAATAGTGTATAGCTCAGGTTGCCCGTGAGGCTAGCGGGTACAGTTCTGATTCCCCAGACTGGTCAGGCTATACCTCCGAAGACGTCAACCGTATATGTTCTGGGTCCTGGATCTCTGCGGCTTATCAGGCTGGGGGCGGCAGTGGTCGAGATAGTGGGCCTTCTTAGGAATTGCATTTATCCTGTTCTGCTGTATTTGGAGATGTAGATAGGTCCTTTTGTATATGTATATTTTCTATGATGATAATGCAAGTTATACTTTTTAGTTACTCTTTTCCCGAGTTGTACTCTTTTATTTTTGGTGTCTTGTCTCCGTAGAGTGGATGTTCATTTATTAGTAAGGTTCCAAGTGCATTTCTCGAACGTTGCTTATGTTAACCACCGATGGGAGGCGGCTTTGATGCCAAATAGTGGCGGCTTTAGCTAATAGTGGCGTTGCTTCACCTGCTATTTTGCATGCCTTACATCGCAATCGAACAGGATTGGCGATCGTTGACGACGGCGACCTTAGCCGTAATATCATCGATGTCTTTAGCCATGTATGTAACTTTGACTGTCGTCGGTCACTCGTTTGTCGTAGTCGAACTGGGTTGACTTATTGATGATGAAGGCTTTAGAAATTTGCATGTTGGAGATGGCCATAGCCATGTACGTGACTTCGACTATCGTCGAGTTACTTCATTATCGTAGTCGAGCTGGGTTGACTTATTGATGACAATGGCCTTAGCCATTTGCACATTGGATATGGCCGTAGCCATGTACGTGACTTCGACTGTTGTCGAGTTACTTTTTTGTCGTAGTCGAACTGGGTTGACTTATTGACGACGATGGCCTTAGCCATTTGCACGTTGGAGATGGATGTAGCCATGTACGTGACTTCGATTGTCGTTGAGTTACTTCATTGTCGTAGTCGAGCTGGATTGACTTATTAACGATGATGGCCTTACCCATTTGCATGTTGGAGATAGTCGTATCCATGTACGTGACTTCGACTGCCATCGAGTTACTTTGTTGTCGTAGTCGAGCTGGATCGACTTATCGACGACAATGGCCTTTGCCATTTTCACGTTGGAGAAGGTCGTAGCCGTTCATATATTTGAGATGGCCGTAGCCGTTGATATATTGTAGATAGCTGTAGTCGTTCATACATTGGATATGGGCATAGTCGTTCATATGTTGGAGATGGTCGTAGCCGTTCATATATTAGAGATGGTTGTAGTCGCTCATATATTGGAGATGGCCGTAGCCGTTCATACATTGGAGAAGGTCGTAGCCGTTCATACATTGGAGATGGACATAGCTGTTCATACATTAGAGATGGTCGTAACCATTCATATATTGGAAATGGCCGTAGACGTTCATACATTGGAGATGGCCGTAGCCGTTCATATATTGGAGATAGCCGTAGCCGTTCATACATATTGGAGATGGCCGTAGTCATTCATACATTGGAGATCATGGTATTCAGTCCTTTTGTTATGCCAGCCAGGAGAGCTGATGGAGTGGCTGGTATGATAAACTCGCTCCGCAAATATCTGCAGGTGTCCCTTCTATCGCCTCGTTAAAAACCTTCCCGAGAAAACCCGATTGGGACAAAAATCGGGTAAGGGAAAAAGAGTGAGACTCGGGAAACACCTTTTTAGAAATGGAAATACTTGAGGTGGGCAATGTTCTAATTGTTTTGGAGAGTTCTTCCTTCCATTGTTTCCAGTTGAAATGCTCATTTACCTGCTGCTGCCATAATTTTGTAGGGTCCTTCCCAATTGGTGTCCATTTTTCCTTCGCTTGGGTCTTTTGATGCCAATGTTTTGGCCTTGAGGACGTAGTCTCCCACTTTAAGTTATCTTACTTTGGTTCTTCTGTAGTAGTACCTTTCAACCTGTTGTTTCTGGGCCACCATTCTTATGTGGGCCATTTACCTTATTTCCTCGACCTCGTCGTAGTCTTGAAGCTTGCTTGCGTCGTTCTCTGTTCCGCTGGTATGTGAATATCTCAGGCTAGGTTCGCCGATTTCGACTGGTATAACTACGCCAGTTCCGTAGACCAGCGAATATGGTGTTTCTCTGGTACAGGATTTTGGTATGGTCCGGTGTGCCCACAATACTTCCGGTAGTAGTTCGGGCCATAGCCTTTTGGCTTCTTCGAGTTTCTTCTATAGTATGCTCAATATTTCTTTGTTGGAGGACTGCGCTTGACCGTTGGCGGCGGGGTGGTATGGCGTGGAGAGTATTCACTTAATGTGCCATTTGTCGAAGAACTCTATTGTCTTTTGTCCGACAAATTGTCGTCCGTTGTCACAGCTAATTTCTTTGGGGATACTGAAGTGGCAGATGATATTCTTCCATATGAAGGTGATGACTTCATGTTCGCGTATTTGGGCGTACGCACCTGCTTCCACCCACTTGGAGAAGTAGTCAGTTAAAACTAATAGAAATTGTACCTTTCCTCGTCCCGCTGGCAAGGGACCGACTATGTCCATTCCCCATTTGATGAAAGGCCAGGGGGAAGTAACTGAGTGGAGAGGCTCTCCTGGTTGGTGTATCATGGCGGCGTATTTCTGACATTGTTCGCATTGGCGAATGTATTCCGCTGCTTCTTTCTTCATGGTGGGCCAGTAATAACCGGCTCGTATTATGTAGTGTACGAGGGCATGGTTGCCTGTATTGGCGGTGCAGTGACCCTCGTGTACCTTTTCTTATACTGGTCTCATTTGATGTGGCCCTAGGAAGTTGGTTAGGGGTCCGCCAAATGTCCTTTTGTAGAGCTCATGGTTTATCAGGCAGTACCTAGCGGTCTGTACGCGGAGCTTCTTCGCTTCTTTTTTGTCGAGTGGGAGTGTACCGTCCTGCAGATTGGACACAAATTGGTTGCGCCAGTCCTAAGTCAAATTTAAGGAAAATACCTAAGTGTGATCAATGGCTCAATGGAGAAGGGTGACCACTCTTTCTTTGTCGAAGTTTTTAGTGGCTATGGCCAACTTTGCCAGGCCGTTTGCTTCGGCATTCTGTGCCCTCGGAATTTGTTCGAAACGGCATTCGGCAAACTCAGCCATTAGTTTGTGGATTTCTGCCCGGTATTTATGCAATCTCTGCTCCTTGATTTGGTAAGATCCAGTGACCTGGTTCACTACGAGTTGGGAGTCGCAATGGAGGATGAGTCGCTGAGCACCGTATTTGATGGCTAGTTTTATACCTACAATAAAGGCCTCGTACTCGTCCTCGTTGTTAGACATTTCGGGGCACCGCACGGATTGGCAAATTGTTTCGCCCGTAGGGACCTCAAGAATGAGTCACAGTGCTGATCCTGAGGCACTAGCGGCGCCATCGGTGTATAGAATCCATAAGTCGGTGCGGGGGTGGTACGATGTGCCTCCATTTCTACCTCTGGCAATATTTCTGCGCTGAAATCGGCTATAAATTTGGCAAGTACTTGCGACTTAATGGCCGTTCTTGGGTGATAAGATATGTCATGCTCACTAAGCTCTATAGCCCATCTGGCGAGTCTGCCCGACAGTTCGGGCTTGTGTAAGACGCTTCTTAGTGGGAAGGTCGTTCTTAATTTTATGGGGTGGCATTGAAAATAGGGTCGGAGCTTACGTGAAGCTACGACCAATGCCAGGGATAATGTTTCAAGGTGTGGATACCATGTTTCGGCATCCACTAAGGTTTTGCTAATATCGTAAATAAGAGATTGTGTACCTTTGTTTTTGCAGACCAGGACGGCGCTGACGGCAACCTCAGAGGCGGCCAGATATATCAGCAGGGGATCGTCTGGGCTTGCTTTTGCTAGTAGTGGCGGCGAAGATAGATATGCTTTCAGTTTTCTCAAGGCTTCGACACATTCTTCGTTCCAGTGCAATCCGTTGTCTTTCCTCAACACATTGAAAAATTTATGGCACCTGTCGGAGGAACATGAGATGAATCTGGATAGGGCGGCTATTTGCCCCATCAATTTTTGTACCTATTTTTTGTTGTTCAGAATCTCGGGTATTGCATCTATTGCCTTAATTTGTTTCGGTTTGACCTCGATGCCTCGTTGGGACACGAGAAACCCCAAAACTTTTCTTGAGGCTACGCCGAAGGCACATTTTTCGGGGTTTAGCTTCATCCCGCAGTGCCTTAGTATCTCGAAGGCCTCCTTCATGTGGTTGACATGGTCTTCTTTTTTCGCCGATTTTACCAGCATATCGTCGATATAGACCTCCATGGTCCTACCGAGTTGTTCCTTGAACATTCCGGTGACTAATCTCTGATACGTAGCCCCAGCATTTTTGAGCCCAAAGGGCATTACCTTGTAGAAGTATGTCCCTTGGTGGGTGATGAAAGTTGTTTTCTCCTAATCTTCCTCATCCATCATGATTTGGTTGTAGCCGGAGTAGGCGTCTAAAAAGCTCAGCAGTTCATGCCTCGCGGTGGCATCGATCAACTGGTCGATGTGGGGTAGTAGGAATGAATCCTTTGGACATGCCTTGTTCAGATCAAAGAAATACATACACATTCTCCACCTCCCGTTTTTCTTTTTGACCATGACGACATTGGTGACCTACTGAGGGTACTTCAATTCTCTGATGGAACCATTAGCCAGTAATTTGTCTACTTCTTCGCTAACTGCCTAATTGATGGCGGCGTTGAATTTCCTTCTCATCTGTCGCACGGGAGGATGTAGTAGGTCAACGTTCAGCTTGTGGGTGGCGATGTCTCGTGGAATTCCTGGCATATCTGAATGGGAGAAAGCAAATAGATCTGCATGGTTAGTTAGGAATTCATGATACTTACTTGGATTGACGAGGTCCTGCCGAATGTAGGATTTCTTTGTAGGGTCGGTGTCGTCCAATTGGACTGGGTCGAGATCTTCGACCATTTCTTTACAGGCTTCCACGGCATTAGGATCTCTAATGGCGTTCGCTGTCGGGTTGACTTTAGTCCCCGATACGGCTGATTGCTATGCCTCCACACTCGCCCCCTTCAGTTGTTGAGTGTGGGCGCAATCTTGAGCTATTTTGTAGCATTCCTGCGCGGTGCGTTTTTCCCTACTTAATGCTGAATATTCCCCATGGGGTAGGGAATTTGATTACTTGGTAAAGGCTTGAAGGGACCGCTCGCATGGTGTGTATCCAGGGGCATCCTATGATGAAGTTGTACGCCATTTCTTGGTTCATTACGTGGAAAGTTGTTTCCAGCGTGACTCCTCCTGCTAAGACGGGCAGTGTTATTTCTCCGGATATCCGTTCCACTGCATTGTTAAAACTAGTTAGCGTTATGCAGCGCGGTATTACCCTATCTTCGAGTCCCATTTTTGAGAGGACCATTGGATGGATAATATAGGCGCTACTTCAGTCGTCAATCATGATTCTTTTAACATCCGTATCAGCGATACGTAAAGTAATAACTAAGGCATCATAATGAGGGAAAGACAAACCGTCGGTATCAGACTTATCGAAGGTGATACTATCTTCGAAGTCGTGATACCGTTCATGGACGATTGTCCTCTTCAGTGCGTGCGTGTTGGCGAATTTGACGTGATTGATTACTGAGTCGTCGCCGCCTCCGACGATCATGTTTATCGTGCGTGTTGGGGAAGGCAGCTTTGGCGGCCCGCGGGGTTGTTTCCGCCCGCGTGCAAAGTTGATTTTTCCTTTGTCGCTGAGTAATTCCCTCAGGTATCTCTGGTTTAGCATCCTGACCACTTCTTGCCGCAGGACTATGCAGTCTTCGGTTTTGTGTCCCTGTTCCTGATGGAACTCACATAGGACGTTCGATTTCCTCGTAACAGGGTCTGATTTCATGGCCACTGCACCTTGGTGCCCAGCTTCTCTAGTGCGTACACTATTTCTGAAGGAGATACACAAAAGTTATGGGCGGATAATAAGGGAGGCATACCTCTTTCGTTTCAGAGTGGGGCGACATGTCGCTGCAACGCGTCCTTATGTTTTGGTGGTGGATGGGAAGATCTGGTGTATGGCTGATGTCGGTCCCTGTTGGAACGTGGGAGTAGTTCTCGCCGTCCTTCATTGCGTCGATCTCTCCTTGTCTCTGAGTGTATCGCTGTTAGCTGTTGGGTCGGCCCATTGAGATCATCCTCGTCCGCCCGCACTATGCTTCACTGGGCGTGCCTTTCGGTGTAGAGGCGTACAGAGTCAAATTTGACCTCATACATGTTTATTAATCTATGACAGTATTGAAGAGTCACACACTCTTTCCTTTGCCAAAAACTATTACGCAAAATCTTGAAAAGGTGTCCATTCTCGGCCTTTATGGAATCAAGGGCTAATACAATTTTGTAATCAAGTAACACTAGATTCTTCATTCATATGGACTTTCAAAGGAAACAACAATAATTTTGATGAATGATCATCATTTAAGATTGACGATGGGATATTCAATTAGGAATTGTGCATTCAATTAGAATTAGCTGGTATTATATTTGCATGTGAATTAGTGCCGGCTCGACCCCAGGCGACTAACGCGAAATTTTTAGGCCCCCAGAAATAGAACACCCCAAAATTTACCCCTTTTTATATGTTTATAAATTATAACATAGTTTTTTTTAGAGGAAATGCATAAAGACCCCATTTAACTTGTCCTGAAAAGTTATTTACACACCTAAATTTTACGGGCGACTTATATTCCCCTTATTTTTATTTGAGGTGAATTTAAGACCACCCTAAATGGTGACGTTACAAAGATAGTAGTTTCACTCTCCCAGACTCGTGTGTGAGAGAGAAAGGATTTTTTTTTAATTTTATTTTTTTAAAACCCCTCCCAAAAGAATTGAAAATAGACATATATTTTACTTTTACATCTTCTTTTCTTATTTTTTTCTCTTTTTATTTTCTCTCTCTACCTTTTCTTCTTCCTGTCACCATTTCTCTTTTCACATCCAAGATACTACTGTATCTCCATTTTCCGCCATTGTATCTGCCTCCATCCCCTCTACTTTTTTTATACTACTTTTTCTTTACCCGAATAGAATACTCTCCATCACCTTTCAACAATAACAAATAACAAATAACAAATAAGAGAATAAATTACTACGCAAAAAAAACTCTTGATACACTGATTTGTTCTTGATCGTCTTCGTAATCAAATAAGGCCAATAGTTTGAATATTCGAACAATTGCTGAGTAAATCCTAGAATTTACTAACCATTATTGAGATAGGTCGTTCTAATTTATTCTATTGGATTCTTAGATCCAATTATCAAACTACAACCATTTAATTTCTCTACTACTAAAAAAAGTTACTTTAATTATTACCTAAATTTCAATCAACCAGTCAAACTTCAAAACTTACTGCTAGTTGGTTTGGGATTCATCATCCATGGCAAACCGGGAGAAGAAAAGGGCAAAAGAACGGGGGAGGAAGAGAACATGTGATAGAGAGAAAGAGGAATTAGCTGGGTTTTGATCAAAAAGACCAAAGTCCCCTCGTAATTAAAATAAAATAATTAAATAAGTGGAAAAAAATAAAGCAGATATTGACACGTGGCGCGCATGTACTACACATCCCACCACAAGACTAACTAAGTGTTACCAATGGGTTATTAAATTCACCCCAAACAGGAATAGGGGGACATAGATCACCCGTAAAGTTAAGGTGTGTAAATGATTTTTCCGAACAAATTTGATGGGAAATTTATGTATTTTCTCTAGTTTTTTATCCATAAATATAAAATAATTACTACTTATACTTATGATTAATTATAAGAAGTTTTCTTCGATCCTTTACTGGTTTATTGCCAACTTACACAATCATTAGTCACATAATTACATATTTTATGTTATTTTTTAATATATGTGCTTGATGTAATTATGAATATACGCGGTCGACAAATTAAATCTGCAGCTTCTTTATACTTATTTTACTCAAATTTGAATCACTTTTGTTTACAACTTTAGTTTTGTATAATCTTTTTCTTTTCATGCTATCCTACACACGTTTCCAGTAAATTAGCTCATCAAAAGCTCCAAATTAGAATATAAGTATTTAGCACATGATCGTTGATTTGTAAGGTCGTGATCAACATTATAATTAAAAAATCTTATTTAAGATCAACAAAGTTTCAATAAAGATTAACAGCTTGTTTGGATGGTTGTTACCTATTATATTGTATCATATTGTTACTTTAAATATAAAAATTATTTTGATTGTTTACTTTAATTTTATTGTATCGTATTGTCAAATCCATCGTTATGTAACGATGAAAAGTGTCACTTTGTAAAACGGCGAATTTGGTGTGGTGACGTTCTTTCTTTACTTTTTTCCTGTCATCTGCCCTTCTTTATGTATTAATTAATCATATTTTATTCTTTATCCTATATTTTTATATAATAATTTTACTATGTATATATTTTCTTCGTATTGTTGTAAGTTTATTCTTCGTATTGTTAGTGCGTGACATCATGAAACGACGGCAAAACGATACAATCTATATAAACATTATAGTTATCAAACAATATATTGCAATACAGTACAATACAATGCGATACATAAATGGAATGCAACAACAATCCAAACAAGCTGTAAGTGGATTGGTTACATTATTAATTCGAAAAAAATTGCTCTATAAAAATTGATCATAAAAAAATAATTAGCAATTTTGCTACCTAAAAAAGCTAAAAAAATAAACTTCAAAAAGAAAATTATGAGAATTTTATCATATGCGTCTAAGGCCTTATGATAAGATTTGGCTTTAGACCACCTACTCTATTGAGCCGCCTCTGATGTGAATCCATATACATCTTTAATTTCTTACTGTAAAACTCAGAAATCGGTACAAGTTCGATCCTATTGCCATGTGAGTGGAGGTAGCATAGAGAAATTTATTTAGGAAGGGAGATGACTGGTGAGAAGCATTAAAAAAGTATCATTCTATTTTATGGAAAAAGAGTTATTAATTTGTTTATCTATAATATTTTAGATGTTGCTTAAGGCTTGATGTTTCTGAAGGAGAATGACATATCTGTGTTATAATTTTATTTTTGATGCAAAAGTATTATTGCTCGTCTGTTTCAATCGAAATATCAATGTTAGTATTTTATTTATATAACAATTTAACAACTTGTACTGGCATTATAATACAATTTTGAATTAGATTCTTGATTTCCCTTATTTCTACTAATATTCCAAATTTATTTCTTACTTTGTGTTGGCAACAAGGAGCAACTATTAAAAGACAATTTAATACTTCTTCCCGGACAATGCATGATTGTCAAACTCCATGGTGATAGTAAGGTAGATGAATGTTCCATAAGAAAAACAAAGTTCACATAGGATGATCTACATTGATCATTACTAGAAATATGTACATTGATTATTCTTTTATGTATAATTATGATATTAATAAAATTTTATAATTTTGCAAAATCTTGTACTGCTTGGTTTAACTTACACGTGCGTGCAACGCACGTTTAGAAAATTAGTTACTTAAAATTATGAATAATATTTTGAGTATTATTTATTTAGTTTATTTTATTTTATTTTTTAATTTAATTTGAAGAATAATTGGCCTCACACTATGTCTAATTTTCTCTCTTTAGACATTATTATTCCTACTATGAAATACTCAAAGAGTGACATATTTTGTTCTAAATTGTAAGGATTACTTAAATAACACAAAAGAACCCATAAAACTAATTTCTGAATTTCCTTGATGTATTTAGATATCTTCGAAGGAATTATCCATTCTTCCTGGATGTATTTAGTCAGAAGTAATGACTATTGGAGAAATTAACTCAAAAATATAACAAATTCAGAATGTTACTTATGCAGGGACGAAGTAAACAAAGTACTAAAGAAGAAAAAAAATAGATAGAAAACAAAGTTGAAAGGAAAGTAAGTAATAAAGACATTAAGCAAATACTACGTCCCAAGATGTATTTTTCTAAAGTTTTAAGATATAGGTCATTCAAAAATTACCTAAAGGTGTCATATTACCTATCATAGAATATAGATTCCAAAGTATAGTAGAACCTTATAAGGGAATGTTTGGTGCCAAAATTCTATGTTGACTTTTGAAATTTTGTCATATAAAACGGACACAGAAAGATGTTAACCTTGCTATAATATATTACTATTATTATTACTAATAGTAATAACTATTATTATTGTAATTTCATCCGAATATATTGATCCTAAAAGTTTGGACAGCGCAACAAAAAACTAAAAGGGTTTCTATGACAGTCCTTGTTAGTTGGTCTGGAAGTCATTAACATTTTAAAATTTCTAGTCAATTTAAGGTAATACAAAGTACAAGAAATATTTCCTGTTAGACAATTGCAGATTAAAACAATTAAATACAAATAGAAAACACTAAGAAACCGAAGCTTCAAAATTTAGTGGAAATTCATTTGCAAAAGGTCAAAATGTTGACGATTCTCAGTTAGATTCATCTTACAAACTAACATCTATAAATAAGAATTATAAATCCTGTACATGCATTACTTAATTACAACCTCATTGAGCTCAAAAAACGTCATCAGAGTCCGAACCAAAAAGTTGATGGATTGTGAAGCACAACTTTTTTTCCTTACTACGTTCAAAATAGATGATGTATATGTTAAGCAAATTTTTTATATAAATATAGCATTTCAGCTTTTATTGAATCCGTAACTTTAGTGTAGCTTCGCTCCTACATGTCACACAAGATGCAAGCACATATTTTTCTTTATTTTTTTCTTTTTTATTTTATTGTTTTCTATTTTTTTATGCTTCTTTTGATTTTTGACATTTAAACGTATGTCATCCATTAAGATACATCATATTCTTCTGCAATTTAAGATAAGATAAGAATGGTTAAAATGATGAAGTAATACATCAGCTAAATGAAATTTGTACTTTTACTCAACGCAATGGACATGTGTTTTTTTTTCTAGTTTCTTGTTAAGAAAAGGACAATCCAACTAATAAATGTGACTATTGGCGGGCAGGTGAACTAATATTAATGCAGCATGGCGCATGCATATAAATTTTATCTTTTTCCAATATAAACCTAGGTATCCTCATACGTTTAATTAACTCACTTAATTACCAGTGCAATTTAACTTATTTACTAATTCTATCTTTCATAAGCAGTTACTTATAACTACTTCATCCGATCTCCTTTACTTGTTCAGATACTCTAAAAAAAAGGTCTTTTACTTGTTACTCCCTTCAGTCCATTTAATTGATTTTTTTTGCCTCTTTTGTAGTCTATAATATTTGAATTTTTTCAGATATTGAAAAGGAATTAATTATTTTTAGATTTGCCGTTGGAGTAAGCCTATGAGTATTTGTTATATTTCCAATGAACAAATTAAGGTTAATATGGTAAATTTAATTTTTTTTTTGGTAAATTCAAATATTATTAATTTCGAAGTAGCAAATTACAGAATATATGGCTAACTCAGCCAGAAAGAATCATTGTTATGTAACTCTTCTACAATCCCCTACTATTTCTCTTCTCCTATATGAACTTGTATTGTAGAATCACTTTGAGTTTACCTAAAGCTCTAATGTTACAAATGTAGATGATTTCTCTAACAATGATTTGCCTGTCCCTATACATCTTCTCAAAAACTCTATGGTTTCTCTCCACCCATATGCTATATAATGTTTCAGCAAAAATCATTCTCAGCAACTGTCCTTCTGTTGATTTCTTCTTTGCTTTCCCCACAAACCAGCATAGTAACTGTCTCAACGTATTTGTTGGCACTTGAATTTGCATCCATTTGAATATGTCATTCCATATTTCCCTGATGGTAGTACAATTATAGAATAAGTGGTGGTGGTACTCTGGTTGACATTTGCAGAATACACATGTAGTGTCCACATTCATGTTCCATTTGCTCAATCTATCTGCAGTCAACATTCTTTCCTAAATGATCAACCACATAGAAAATATTGCTTTGGGTCGAGCTAAGTTGCTGAACATAATTGCTTTCCACTCCACCTTATCTAATGTTCCTAGCTGTTGCAAATATATCTGCTTGATGACACTGCCTTTGCTTTCTTGCTTTAGTATCTGTGGACTTGTCCCTTTTATGGTCAAGATCTTTTGTACCATCCAGTTTGCTTGTTTAGCCTCCTTGATGCCTGATATAGGTTGTCCCTTTATAGGTTATATATGCACCCATGTTTTCCACAGTCTGTCAGTTTTTGAAGCTAGATCCCATTGCAATTTAAGAATGGCTGCTTTGTTCCATTGCTTAAGATTTAGAATACATAAACCTCCTGCACTCTTTGGATGGAAAACCTTTCCCCAATAAATGAAGGCTCATTTGGTTATTTCATTAGTCCCCGACCACATAAAGCTCTTGTAATAAGCTTCAATAGTTTTGATCACCATGGTTGGGATCGGGAACATTTGGGACCAATAATATTAAATTGCAAAAAGCACTACTCTTATAAGTTGGATTCTTCCGGCATATGACAGTTTCCTTGCAATCTGGGATGAGATTCTTGCTATAATTTTCTCAATCAAAGGTTGCCACTGAATTACCTTCATTTTCCTAGTAGTTAGAGGAACTCCTAGGTATTTCAAGGGTAATGCACCTCTTATGTAACCCCAACTACTGAAGTATGGCTTTCTATTATGTATCAGTTACCCCTCCAAAATACACAGAACTCTTGCTTAGGTTAGCTTGAAGACTTGAAGCTGCATAAAAAAGATCAAAACTCTGCTTTATCAGTGACACAGATTGCTTATCTCCCTTAGCAAATAATAGGAGGTCATCTGCAAAGCTCAAATGAGTAATGCCTAGCTTCTTGCATTTTGGATGGAAGTGGAATTGCTTCTTGTCCTTCAACTCTGCCCGCAGTCTATTTAAGTATTCCATGGCTATAGCAAACAAGAAAGGTGACATTGGGTCACCTTGTCTGAGTCTTTTTGCAGCAGGGAAGGGCTCAGCCAATTCTCCATTGATCAAGATAGAATACCTCACACTTTGGATACAAGTTGCTACCATTGTGTGAATCTGTGAGGAAATCCTAATCCTTCCATAATTTCTAGGACATAAATCTATTCTACACTGTCATATGCTTTCTGCATGTCTATTTTAATCATCCATCTAGGAGATGTATGCTTTCTAGAATAAGCTTTAATCAATTCATGAGCTAATATAGTATTGTCTACTCCTTTCCTTCCTGGTATAAACCCCGCTTGGACCTTATCAATTAGACTACTCATAACTTTCTATAGCCTTGAAGCTAAAAGCTTAGCAATGATCTTATACAATACAGAGCAATAGGATATAGGTTTGTAGTCTTTGATAGTAGCGGGGTTAGGGATCTTTGGTAATAAAGTGACAGTAGTACAATTTATGGCTCTGGGCAGTTTACCTGTGTCAAAATACACTATTACAGCATCATATACATCCACATTCATTATCTCCCATGCTTTTTAAAAAATATTGCATTATACCCATCAATCCCAGTTGCTTTATCATTTCCAGTAGCCTATAAACAATCATCAATTTTCTGTCTAGTGGTATCTTTGGTCAATTCCACAGTTTGTTGGTGCGTCAGTTGGGGTCCCTTATTCATTGTTTGCATGTTGATAGCAGGTAGTTGATTAGCCGCAGTCCCCATAAAAGATTTGTAAAAATCTACAATCTCCCTCTTAATACTCTTAGGTTCTGTCAGGATAGTACCATTCAATGCTTTTAAGGATGTGATGTTTGTCCTACATGCTCTTTCTTTCATCACTGCAAAAAAATATTTGTTGTTACCATCTCCTATTTTGATCCATTGAGCTCTTGATTTTTGCTGGAATATCTTTTCTTCAATAAGGGACCACTTTTCTAATCTATCTCTAGCTTCCTTCTCCATCATTCTTAGTTGTTCTGTGTATCCTTTCTTCATCACTGGCTGGCATTATATTATATCCCTTTTTACTTGTTCAATTGTCAATGTAGCAACCCTAAAATTCTTGTTATTCAGATTCTTAAAGTCTACTTTCATTTTTTTCAACCTCCTCCATATGGTTGCTAGCTTGCAATATTGTTGTTTCCCTTGCCACCCCTTGGTAACTATGATTTGGAAAGCCTCATGATCAACCCAAACATTCAAGAATCTAAAGGGAGTTTTAATACAACTGTTTCTTCTTTCAAATCTTAAAGATAGGGGAGAGTGATCTGAAATGAATTGGTCTCCAACTTCCATTGTTAGGTGCCCAAACTTCATCATCCATTCACTGTTTCCCAATGCTCTATCAATTTTACTAATTACTTTATCCACTTTTATTTGACCATTTGTCCATGTGAAGTAATCTCCCCTCCAAGGAATTTCAGTAGTCATGGTATCTGAACAGAATTGTGCAAAGTCTTGCATATTAGGCATTGTTACTTCTATTCTTGATACTCTATCTTGGGTAGCCGTGATTGCATTAAAATCTCCCCATATGATCCATGGTTGATTTATAGACTGAGCCAGTGTCCTAAGTTTTTGCCACATTCCTTTTCTCATGTCTGCATTGTTATATCCATATATCACAGTCATAGCACGACAAATATTAGTGTTAGTAACATTACAATGTATAAATTGAGCATCCTTTAGCACTGCATCCACCTGGCAAAATGTTCTTACCAAACATGATCTATATTCTACGATTAGCTACTTGGTCATAATTGTGTACTAATTCTCAATGTTCTGCTATCTTAGGGTAATTATAGAAGCTTTATGATGTTTAATTCTGGTCTCCACTAATCCTGCTAGAGATATATATTTATCTTTGATGTAGTTAGCTAACTCCTTATGTTTGTGTCTTTAGTTTGCCCCCTTACATTCCACATAAGCATCGTCATTTTGAATGTTCATTTGTACCAGCTCTATATGGTGGTTGTTTATCCTCTTATCCTCCGGCTAGAATCCCAAATACATTTTGAGTGATAACTAAAAACTCTATACCAGTCATTGCATTTCCAGAACTTGTAGCACTATCTTGTTTCCCCTTCAAATTACTCTATTTCCCATTCTTCTGAGTTTTCTCTTGTGTTTCTGCCAGTACTATCCTATTTTTGCAACTAGGGGATTTTCTTTGTTCTATGACCTGTGCAGGTTCCTTAGATTTAATAATAGTTTGCTCAGCAACTTTGTGTGCCCCATTTATGTTCTGTGTTATCAGCCCTTTACTTCTCCACTCTTTAGATGGTTGTTGTGCTCTTCCATTTGTTTTCTACATTTTTTTGTTGTTTTTCTTTCACTTCCTCATTTTGTTTACAAATATGTCCTATTTGTTGGCAATCTGGACAGAACTCAGGCTTCCATTCAAACCTTACCACCTGGTGGTGTATCTTCCCTGATGGATCCCCTATTTTGACTTTATTTGGCAATGGTTTAGTTATGTTTACTTCAATTAGCATCCTGGCAAATGATATTCTCGATTGCTTTGTTGTACATTTATCTGCAAAAAGAGGGACTCCAATTGCACTTCCCAGCCTACTTAGGAAATCCTTAATCTAGTATGTCATAGGTAGATTGGGAAAAAAGACCCATAGAGGTATCTCTTTAAGAAATGTTGCATCAAATTCAGCATCCGGAGACCATCTCTTCAGGATTATAGGTCTATTGCTAATCATGTAGGGCCCTCCATATAGCACTTCCTCCGAATCTTCTTCCTCTTTAAATTTTGCAATGTAGTATCTCCTGTCATGCCAGAATAGATCAGAACATGTGGTAGTCCAGTTTTGGTTTATGAATCTCTTCTTTTGATTATTGTTTAACCAAAAAATTAATAATTTAGTCAAAACAAGAATTTAAGATAAGAAATCGGGTTACTGATAATCAAGAGACCAAAAAATATAATAGGCTTTCTGAGAATAAGAATAAGCAGTAAAGAAATTTGTATTTCAATATGATGTGGATGATATTTCATCCTTACAAATGATGAGACCTCCTCCTTTTATAGCTAATAAGGAGTAACAACTCACTTCCTTAGTTTAAATGAGAATAATAACGGACATTTAATGAGGCGTTATACAATTATTGCTATTAAATACCAGTTTACTAACGTATTCGGCATTTAATACTGTATTTGTACTTCTTTTCGTCATCAGATTCATATCTTTTGAATCCTCACGAATTCTTGGTCTTAAATGCCTTATTTAGATACGAGATACGTATCTGAATTGTACCCCGTGCCTATTTTGAGTTCTTCTTCTCGTGTTTTTCGCTTCTCGTGTCTCTCAATTAATTATTGCTTGTTGACCTTTTGACCAATCCACGTGTCATGCCACGTCATCTTTAATATAAATTCAGTTTTTTCCAATACAGATAGTCCTCCCACTTTCCTTTTATTTATCAATTAAATAATTGGGAAGTGGAATTTTTGCCATAATCAATACTTATGACAATACTGACGCCTCAGCTATCTTGCTTATTTAATGCTTCATACTCGTGTCAACTTCTGATTAGATCTGCAATTCTACGCCCTTCTTTCTAGGCTTCTTCAGCCCCTCTTTTCACGAAGTGATAATTGCCTTTAATATAGGTTTTTCATCATTATACTTCTTAGTTTGACGGTTGCTTCCATATACCTTTTTAATTCTCTCTTTCTTCGTCACCTTCTTCATAAATTTTCATCATGTGTTTCCTTACTTTCTTTTACTTCTCCTCAGTTTAAATTCGACCAATAATGACATCTCCAAACCCCAACCCTATAAAAGTTCCAGTTCTTGATCAATTTCCTAATGCCCCTGCTCCGATTAAGCATAGAAGAGGCAGAGGAGGAAGGCTTTAGAGTTTAGGATCCACACGTGGAGGTTCGACTGGCTCTGCTTCTCCTTCTTCGAGTTCAGGCATCAAAGGTTCTATCTCTAAAACTCCTTTTTCTAAAGGTAAAGAGGTTTCTGACCCTTCTCAAGAACCCTTAGTTAAAGAGATTGTACCAAATGATTTGTGTTTTGGGGGTGACAGAACGTCTCTTCACAAGCAAGTTGCAAAATTAGAAAAGGTTGATGCTTACCCTTCTCTTATAACTGAGCTTACAATCCCTACCATTAGAAAAGATTGTAATTGGAGAGAGAGTATTCGTCTGTCAATTCCTGCCCTAAATCAAAGAATTTCTTCTTATAGAAGTGGTTATTCTTTCGTTTATACTTATCCCTTCACTTTGGGATTTAAACCTTCCATAGATCCAGTTATCCTTGATTTCTGTCGCTTCTTCAATATTTTCTTAGCTTAAGTTAGCCCCTTAATATGGAGGGTTGTGGCTTGTTTGAGATATCTATCTACCAAATCCAAAATCAACTTTACTCTTTCCCACCTTATTCATTTATACCATCCCAACTTAATGCGTCATGGGGTTTTTACCTTAACTGTGAGGAGTAAGAAGGTTTTGATAAACCCTGAAGATGATAAAGACCGTGGGTGGTATCTTCGTTATATTGTTGTTCGTACATTGGATTTACTGGGTGAAACAAACAATCCCTTCCCTGAGAAGTGGAACTTTGCACGTGAGCTTCTATTTACTTTACTGTACCTATTTTTAGAGATTTTGATTTTCTCTTTAATTTCATCCCTTTTTGGTTTTTTGTAGCAACCATGGGATATGTGGAACCTACTCCTAACTTCCGTGGTTGGGTAGATTCGATTTTAAAAATTGCTCCTAAAGAAGATAGAACTTGGAAATCTATTTCTTCTTTACATGGCTGGAGAGTGAAAACACACGGTATGCATCTCTTTACATATATATTTTTTAAATACATATGGTAAACCCCTTTCTTTTCAATAATGAATTCATATCCTTCTTTTTATTAGGATTTGGTATGAAAGGAATGACGGCTGATGTAGCTTTGGCTATGCGCACTTCTACCAATGCCTCCCTTGATTTGAACAAGGCTAAAGCCTTGATAGCAAAGAGAAAAGCTATGGGAGCAGATACTGAGAATGAGGAAGAAGGAGGTATCTCGTTGGTATCTATACCTAGAGTTAGGAGACACGTTATTATTGAGGATGAAGCTGAAGATATTCCTACTCGTACCTCCACTACCGAGCCTGTTCTGATTCATTCTGATGAAGATGCCGCACCAAATGACACTAGTGAATCTATTCACCGTCTCTTTGTTGGTGGTTTTGAAAGTGGGGAGCTCGGCCCTGTTTTAAACAAAATTCCTATGTCGTCCTCAGTTCCCATTTCTCCTATTCCTTTTGTCTCTTCACCAACCGCGACTGTTTCTTCACCTGTGTTTACCTCTTTTGCTCCTTCATTTACTGTGAGTGCTCATGCTTCCATACCTATGTTAGCTCCCGTGCATATTCCTTCTGATCCTGCTTTGACTCCCACGGCTCATGTTATTTTTACCTTTTCTACTACTCCTCCTTTCACTGCTCCTTTTTCCTCTGTCGTGCATTCAGAAACTAGCCCCAATAACAGAGGTATGGCTATGAGAAAGGTTACACTTGAAGTACCTGCTACTCATAGCCTTTTGAGGAAGACTGGCGGAGCTGATATTTGGCTCGAACCTCTAATTGGAGATGTAGAGAGGACAAAGACGCAGAGCCACATCTGTTTTACTTTGACGAATGACATAGTTCATTCGACCTTGAAGGTAACTTCTTTTAACTTGGACATTTGCTCTCCTTTTGCTTTAAGTTCTTATTTTTGCGCCTTATGTTTGTAGGCTAACCTGGTTGGGACCGAGGTGATGGGAAGAGTCTCTACTTTGGAAAGGAAAGGTTGTGAGCCTGCAAAGGCCATTTCGGATGCTAAGAGAACAACTGAAGGAGCCCAGCTTGAAGCTCAAAATTGGAAGGAGCAGTTTGAAAGTGCTTTAGGGAGCATTAGAAGAGTTACAAGATAGTAAAGCTCATTTGGAACAACAAAATCGTAATTTATCCACGGACTTAGGAATTGCCAAGACTTCCTTAAGCCAAGTAAAAGGGATAAAGAACTTTTAAAGGACACATTGTCAAAGGATAATGAAGAAATTAAAGAGCTCAAAACACTTATGGAGAAAAAAGAAGAATATGCTAAAGAGTTAGTGCGGAGCTTGAATCAGACTCGGGCTGATTTAAAGGTTTCTTCAGCTAAAGTTCGTGCTTTAGAGAGTTCCCATACCACTCTTGAGACTTCCCTTAATTCCCACTTAGCTGAGCAAGAGATAATGAAAAACGACCTTGCTATATGGGAAAGGGATTATGAAAACTTGGAGAAGGAGTACAATTCTCTTACGGAGAATTTTAATTATGAGATCAATTGGGCTTTTATGAGGTCTCATCATGATGCTTTGCTGGAGGCTACTCAAGAAAATTTTAACTTGCAATCTGAATTAGCCAAAGTCTTAGACGCGATTGAGAAGAATAACCAACCTGTTGACACTCCTTCTCCAGAACAACCATTTGATATTTCTTCTCCAGCACTTGGAACTCCTGAGGTAGCAGAGCCTTTGAATTCTGAAGCAGTTGCTAAAACAGTT